>JAVKPL010000815.1:0-158240 GCA_032173675.1 Gastrolobium villosum
CCATATACCGTAAAAAATATTATGTCCTATTATGATGAAAGGAAACTGCCTAAAATGTGCCTGAGGGCTATATGATTATGAGGCAAAGACGTTATGTGGCAGCATAACGCATATGAAAGGTATATATGCATGCACCTTACATCATACCGCATTTTTACGCTTTGTGTGTGTGAAAGCATAGCATGACATGCATGTATCAAAATCATATAGGCCTTGTTTTAGAATAGTTATGTACAGGACCATGTGTTTGAGCAAGCATCATATAGGCATCCCCAAGGTACCGGGGTATGGGACACTTGGCATCAGTCCGCATAGGCCCTCAGATGGAATCCACATGGAGCTCAGGTGCCAAGGGTATATTTGATTCCACTGGGAAGTGCGCGCACGACGGTGCTAAAAGCGCAAAGGAAAGGCGTTATATACGCAATATATGATTATGACAAAATGAAAAGGAACAAGTATATGTTGAAGTGACTGTTTATGATTTTGTGCCTAGTTAATATTGTTATATTACTGGTTTTATTGCCACACTACTGGGATTATTCTCACCCCTTCGGGGCTGCTATTTTCCAAAATGGCAGGAGGACGCAAGAGCATTTGAAGGAGTATTATTTTGCTGTTGATTGCTGATGCTTGGATTATCCGTGTTGCTGTTTGTTTAAATGGATAACTGTAATCATTAATGTTTTGGAACTATTTTGGATGACTGTAGTCTTTATCATGATTATGTTAATATTGAACTTTTGTGAACAATGACTATTTCAAAAAAAAACCTTTATGAAAAGAATTTATGTGTTGAAAATTTTTATACGGATTTGTATGCTGCTTCGGACGTAACGACTCTAATTCCGCTTAGCAAACGACTCTCTTGGATGCATACAAGGGAGGGCGTTACAGGAGTTTTCCGGTCGTTCGGAGAAAACACTGTTTTAAGCTGTTGAGCGCGCTGTTGGCACGTTTCCCCAAACTGACTTAATTCCATCAAATTTTATCAGAAATCATATTTCCTAACTCTATAAACCATTTATAACTCATATTTGAAACTTAGAGCTCAAAACTCAGTCGACACGTTTTACGGTGCAATCGTACCGCAGTATTTTTACCCTCGAAAAACATTATTCACTGATTTTTCTGAAACTTGCCTATCCACTCAATTTTTTCGTTCTGAATCCATTTCCAGGCTTATTTTTATCATCTGAGACCTTCTACTCAATTTTTATCTTCCTAGGGTTGCGTGTTGGCTAATTACCGTTTTGCCCTTTCTTTGTATTTTGTCCTAGTCTTCGTCATTTTCACTAGTTCTTCACTTAATTGCTCACTTAATATTTTAATACTTAATTTAGAATTGTGAGGTGTTATAACTTACATGTGCAAATATAAGTTCAAAAGCATTTATTCAATATAAGTTCCAAAATAGTGTAATGCAGCAGATAATCATGTCATGTGTGTTATAACTATTCTATTGATCAGAGAAAAATGCAGGAATACGTCTATTACCCACGCAGTACCAGCCCTTGCTGTACCCGCATACAGGACCGCCCCTTGGCCTCCTGTCTAGGCGTAACACCACATACATATTATAAAATATTGCACTTAATAACTCCATAGCATTTCATAAACAATACATGAAAACCACATCATGCATATAAACCATCCCCCTATGGGACATGGTGGAACCAACAATGGCAAAGCCGAGGACATGAAAGCTTACCTTGCAAGCTAACTATCCAATGCCAAGAGTCCACACAGCTCAAAGTCCACACACAACAGAATCACAATCTGATTTTGACCAACAACAATATCAATATCCATACTCTATAAGCATATTCATAAAGACTACGTTTTCCTTTTATGATTTATGTCTTAAGGCTTGCCACAAGCCACAAGCCACAAGCCCTTAATCCCTTGATTCTGACTTAGTTAAGTATTTACAGAAGTTCAAATTCATCAAAATAGGGTCCACAAACCCATAACTCAAATCTTATGAATAGTACCTTACTGTTCATCAAAAACCCAGAATATCCATATATATGTCGGGGACATATCCGGATATGCATATTCGGATATCAGAGAACCCCATATCCAGATATCAATATCCGGATATCTATATCCGGATGTCAATATCCGGATATTTCCAACCAAATATCTGAATATTTCGCGACAGAATGCAGTTCCTGCATTTCGCGAAGTATCACATTCAAGGTTCCAATATTAACCCATTTCCAACGTCCAAGCATGCATTTTTAAGTTCATTTGTGTTTATATACTGGTTGGTTACTTGTTTAACCCATTAAACATTACAAGACACCTCTTTTAAGCATTAAAACTCATGATTAATGGTTGGTAACACTTACCCAAGCTTCTAAACAGAGAAAGGGAGGCTCTTGGAGCTCACAACTCAGTTCCTCAATTTTGACTTTCCTCAACCACGAAAATGGTGATCAAAGGTAGGTTCTTGGCACCAAAAATCACTCCTTGGAGCTTCCACACTCAAGGAAATGGTGATCACCACAAGTTTCACCAACTCAGCCCTCAAGTCTCACCAAAACAGAACCCAAACTCAGAAACAAGACCAACAACCCAGCCTCAAGGCTAACTCTCTCTCATAACAAGTGTTTTGGAGAAGGTTTCATGAAGAAAATGGCCCTTAGCTCAAGAAATGGTGAAGAAGACCAATGGAACAAGGCATGGGAGAGCTGGTCAGCCACCCTTTCACGTAGGAGTCATAAGGTGCCTAGGTTTTTGTGCCTAAAATGAGTATTTATAGCCCACTTAAGTGTAATCACACACTATTAGCGCTAATTGGCACACTTAGTATTTTAATCCCAAACTTAGGATTCCGAACCTATTCATTTTTCTAAGATTTGTCATATTTTTATTTTATTCTTCGCAGCACCTTTCTGATACGCGCTTTTCTATAGCCAATATCAGTTCTGCCACCAGTTCTCATTATTTTGATCTGAAACTTGTTTTACTAGTTCTATATAATATTCTATGAATATTCATGCACTTATTATAATCTTCTGGGATACTTCACCGGTACTCATCTATACTGGGTAGCAGAATCAGTATCTGCACATTTCGTTAAAAATGCGACTTTCCACATTACTACTCACTTACTATAATTATTAAAGCCTAATAATAATTATTAGGGTTAATTATGGAATTATTTCCTAATTCTCAAATTTAATTAATTAATTTTCTTAATTAACGGTGCGAGTTCTTATATTTAGTTTCTGAAAAATATTAGTTTGTTTATACCTTTCCCTCGTATATCTATATTGATTAATGGGTGTAGGAGATAAATTTTATCTCCTACACATACATAAAAGTGTGCGAGGTCCATATTTTTTCTTTCCATCTCTTCTCTTCATATGGTGCCACATGCGCCCCACACACTTTTATGTGTGTGTAGGAGATAAAATTTATCTCTTACAATATGAGAAACATTAATACCTATTTATATATACACATGTAATATTTTAATTCTCAAAATAATTCTTATAATTATACAAATTATTTAGAGAATTAAAATAGTAGAGATGAATATATAAATAATCATATTTATCATAATTCATATTAAATAAGAAATTTATTTATTATCATTTTGGTATCCATTAAAATTAATAGTAGAAATAAATTCATGATTGGTCAAGTGATAAGAGATTTTGCTAATTTGCATTAAGTCATATATTCAAATCTTAATGCTTCTATTGTATAAAAAGTAAAGAAGATTTTTTTTAATATTATCCGTCAGTTCATTAATTATTTAATTAGTTTAACTTGAATAGGGTAGATCATATAAAAGGCTAATGAATTATTATTATTTATTTAAAGACCACCATCGCCATATTCATTATTATTGAACCAGATTTACAAGAGAACACCAAACTAACGCACATTGACCAATATGTCACTCTTATGGATAATATTTATTTGTATGCCATATTCCAATCAAATTTTATCAAACTAGACACGTGGTAGCGTCTGCATAGGTAGCCATTCTCGTTGAGCAGCCCAGCGAGAATGGCAGGGTGCTGACACGTGACAAAAGTATAGACATTCTCTTAGGTGGCTAATCTTGTTGGGCTACCCAGCGAGAATGCCTGTACTTTTGTCATGTGTCAGCATCCTGCCATTCTCGCTGGGCTACTCAGCGAGAATGACTGCTCATGCAGACGCTACCATGTATCCAGTCCATTCTTATTAGTTGGCGTAACAAGAATATGATATGATATTTTGATAAAATTTAATTAAAATGTTGCATATCAATATTTTTTTAGTGACAAACCTGTCATTATAGTCAATGTGGCATATCAAAAAGAAAAAAGCTTTGTTCTGTCTTGAACATGGTTAGGTTCTGCTTTTGTCTTATTGTTGAAATGAAGTTGTACTTATAGAATCCCGTGTGTTTGCACTGAACTGTGCCTGCTCTTAATTATACATACAAGAAATTATACACATGGCATTAATGAATAAAGATAGAGAAAAAAACAAAAATAATGATGATAACAGTCTGAAATCATATGATATTTTTTTTATATAAATAATAGTATATTTAAAAAAATTTATGCGAGGGTGTGTTTGGTTGGTCATAATAAATATGATAACAAGTACAGTCATTAACAACTCACGAGCACTTGTCCTTCACTCCTTCCGTTTTTAGTTGTTGCCTTGAAGCTGTCACCTTTTGCATTTATTTAGGATTTATCTGCTCCAGCGAGTCTTATAAAATTGAAAAAAAATTATCTACACATATTTCCTATTTATATATTCAATTTTTTATTATATAACTATATTCAATTTTATCAAAAAGTTTACATATTTTTATTTTGTTTTCTTCATTTCATATTAGTGTGAAGTAATGTATGCGAATTTTTTTTTTATTATGAAGTTTGGACTTTAGTTATTATTTTAATTATAATATAAGGGAAAAGTGTGTATCATTTTAAAGGATATAAAGTTGTGTCATTTTAAGAGAGAGAAAGAGATATAAGGAGGAGAGACAGTTGACAAAAAAGTAAAGGTGTGGGTTCCACCTCTTTGTGAGAGTGAAAGGATATAAATTGTGTCATTTAAAATGATAAACACTTTTCCTATAATATAATTATGTTTTTTAATTATTTTAATATAAGATATGTTTTATGTTATATATCTATTCGAGAAAATAATTATAACATAAGAAAGTGGAAAATCTTAGAGTAAATATTATTATTCGTTTGTCTAATTAAAAATGTAAAACGGTTGTTAATAGTTTTATAATCTAAAAATTCTTCAAGAACCGGGTGTAATTTTTGGTAAATCTCAACATTCACACTCAACCTTCATTATCATGCGTCTAATAATAAACTTTACCATCATTCACAACTTTAATTTCTTTAGTCTCTTGATTGAGTAGAGAAAAATTCATATGTTTTATTTTTTTATTTTTTATTTTTATCTTTTATCTACTATAATTTCTCTCATTATTTACCATACAAAATTTGAAAACGGAAGGTCATTGATTACTTGATGGCCAGCAAAAAAGGAAACGTTTTTCAATATTTCCATTTTAATATTTTGTTACGTTGTTTCTTTTGGAGTTAATGAAAGACATTTGTTTCCTATTTCTTTTTATAAAACTAATACATCTATGTGCCTTTTTCCTATCATTTTTTCTACTACCACTCCACTACCACTTTAATCATCATTAGATTCATATGTTATTTTTTTTTTTATCTCTTCATTCAACTTTTCCTCTAATCCAATGGTGATTAGAGTGATAGTGAAATAGTAATAGAAAAAATGGGTGGTAAGAATATCCTACCCCTACGTTTAAAGCATCGAAGTGATACAAAAATGTTGTAAAAAAAAAAGGTTTATCATCTATCATTTAACATTATCACAAAAAATTTCTTCAACACACCATTTTGTGGGGCCCGCAGCAAAAAAACTCCGACACGCAAAACGAATTTCTATAAGATAACACAATCACTTTTCCTATAACATAACTCTTATGAAACAAAAAATAAAATAAAATTATGAAAGCAAAGATTATTAAAAAAAGAAAAAGAAATGAAAAATTTGTTCCTGAATTAATAAGATAAGAACACCAAATCATAATTTGATAAACCCCACTTAAAAGATTCAAATTTATTAATATCAGATTGTTTGTCTCTTTCCGTTGGTTCCGTGCATATCTAAAATGAATCATTTCAAAACTTGTGTCTCCTCAAGATTATTTTTTCTTCTAAATTTGTGTGGTGAATGGAAACGGCATTGCACGTCGTTTACCTCAGAGTCGAATAATACCTCGCTGACCATATCTTGTTCGTGTCTTGTGAAGGTTGACAAACAAGAACGAGAACCAGACAAGCACAGTGGTACCCGAACAGTAACACCTTTCTTCCCAAACTAAAATGGATTGTGACCCTTGAACTGATCTTCTTACAATATTGGTCAACTGAAATTTTCGTCCTTTCATCTGGGTTTGCTTCAAAATCAGTTTTTTTTTCTTCTTTTCATAACTTCCTCTGCCTCGTTTGTTCCTCTTTTGCTTCTTCTGTTTCAGGCAGCTTTCTCTTCTTGTTGATCACTAAACATGTCTGGTACTTGAGGTGACAACTTACAACCCTCTCTCTCTCTCCTCATAATTTTGATATGCTGAATTTGACATTATCTCTGTTCATTTCACATATGTGAGTGGCATTTCTCAAGTTTTTTTTTTCTTATTGTTTTTGTTTTTTTTTTTGCTTATTGTTTTTGTTTTATGTTTGATAGAAGGCAGTCTGGTTTACCGTTTTTGATCAATTTGTGATGTTGCAGTAAAAGGACATTCTGCTGCAATCTTATAAAGGGTTGCAACTTGCAAATTATTTATTTATTTAATATTTACTTTCTAAACTTAATATATGTTGTGTTATGAATTTTAACCCACAGATATGCTAACTTGATCACCTTTTTTTTTTTCCCTTTTTCCTTTGGGTTTACAACTTGATATTTTTATCAGTGGCATCTGTTATACTAGGATTGGAGTTTTTGACTAAGAGTGTTTGTTTTTGATAAAACTGAAAAATTCAGGAGTGAAAATCAGTTCTGAACTGTCTTTTATTTTAAGTGCTGAATTTGTGGGAAACTATTAGTATTTAATACAATAAATAAAACTATTAGAGGAAACTACTTTCATTTACACTAATTTCATTGTAAACATCTGACTTATTGGATGTTTACAATACTTTTCACTTAATTTCATTTTTGACATGTTTCAAACAAAAACAATTAAATCATTTTCAGTGGTGTTGAGTTTTCAAACAGGCCATAGGCCTCCTTTGTCTCCTTGGAGTTCTTTGATTGAATGTGCACAGGACGTACAAGGTTGAGTACAATATATGGGTTCTGTAAAGAACCTTGGGATACACCACCCCAAAAGCTAGCTCAAAGGGTGGGAGTGCCCAAGGCCTTATAAACTCCACATTAGTTGCTCATATAACCAACGTGGGACTATATATCTCAACATGCCCCCTCACACAAGAGCCCATTGGGCTAGAAGAGTGGACAATGCAACAGGCCAAGTCTACTGTGCTAAGAAACTCTACAAGAGAAAGTGGGGGGCGGCGAGGCTCTGATACCATGTAAAGAACCTTGAGATACACCACCTCAAAAGCTAGCTCAAAGGGTGGGAGTACCCAATACCTTATAAAGGCCACATTAGTTGCTCATATAACCAACGTGAGACTATATATCTCAACAGGTTCTCCTTGGAAATCTTAGTACCTGACACCCTCCTTACAAGGTTGAGTAAAGACCTGCAATTTTCAATGCAATATTCATGCACATGGAATTGCCACAACTGCATGCTGATCTTGCTGTTGAGATGTGAATTGAACATCTCTAATTATTGGAACACTTATCACCAAGAGTTTATTAAGGATATCTAGATTCATAGATTATAGTTATGGAAGTTTCGTCTTGTTGTCTACCATGCTGCATATGTTGTTTCTATTTACTAGTATACAGTCATGATGAAGCATCTTTTCCAAAGAGTGCTTGTTATAGTCACTCATTCTTAGCAGTATAAAAGTGTTTTTCAAAAGTTTTGGGTACTGTTGGTCCTATGTTATTGCCAATTTAGTTTCTAAAGAACTAGTTCAATGCTGACCTGGCATTATCTTCACTGAATTGCTTAGATTACTTCTTAGATGCATAAGAACAAGTTCTAAAAGATATTCAAGGGTTTACTGGTCAATAATAGACACCTAGATAGCAAGTTCATCTTATATTATTTTGTAATTGCAAAATCTGTCACTTCTTGTTTACTTTCATCTAATATGCAGTATTGGAGCATCTACATGATATGTAATTGGCAATAGCAATATTTTGGGTTCTTTCCATAGTACCGACCATATCCTTCTTGTCAAATCATGTATTATTCCTTTGCTAATCCTAGCTTTTAGAAAACTCACATTTATTTTGATTTTCAACCTTCTAATTTGCAACTGCTTTTTGTAGATTACAGAGATTTTATGAATTCTTATTGCAACGTAAGAAACTTCAGAAGATTAAGTTACTCTCCTACAATATGTCAGCATCAATATCTTCATTCAAATTAAAATTAATGAATCAATTATTTCAAAATGATAAGTTTTTGTTAGCATGTATCTTGCGTAGCTTTCTTCCCTATGCAGGGGGCATTTGGCCGTAACAGAAGACTAATCCCCATCGAGCACTGTGTCGGACCCTTTCGGGGGCGGCTATCCCAAATTTTTTTTTTCCATTCGCAGGGTTCGAACTTGAGACATCTGGTTAAGGGGCCCAGGCTCCTTACCACCTGTATCAAAGGAGTTTGGTATGCAGGGGACATTTTACCTGTGAATTATGATGTATTTTAGACAGGAACTGGAAATTACTTAGATGTATGGTTATAATGGTTTAAATCATTAAATGTGTACCTGATTAAATATTTCTTATAAACTCCCAATATTGGTAAATCTCTAGTTTCTAGGAATATTAGGGTATCTTTCGAGAATTTTCTTAAGCAGTTACAGAGTTGGACTCTGTCTGTGAACATTTCAGTAGTCCTATGTTATATTTGTATTTGTAGGTGTTAGTAATGGTTTTGGTAGCTACTACACTTCTAAAATTTTGCATTTTATAGGATGGCCATTTTAATGGAATTAAGTATACTGCAGTTCTGAAACATGTTCATGAAGCAAGCATAACTTTATAGGCATAAATTCTTGTAGTCATCATTGAAATTTGTATTGAGTAGCTGTAGATTTTGGTGAAGCAAGCACTAGTCTTTATAGAATTGTATTTGCCATGTTACCCAAACATTGTAAGCCCCGTTTTTTATTAATGTATGAAAATAACTAATGTATTTTATTTTATTTTCTTATATTCAAATGAACGCATTTTCTGTTTCCTTTTTTTGACTTGAATTATGTTCTTTGACAGTCATAGGATTATGGCTATGTCAGTTGCACCAGTTGAGAGTATCGCCTCACTAAGTAGTGATCTCTTCTATGACATATTACGACGTCTCGATGGCCCTACGTTAGCTAGTGCAGCTTGTACTTGTGGAGCATTTTGTTCCATCTCAAAAGAAGAGAGTTTATGGGAAAATGTTTGTTCATCTGTGTGGCCTTCAACCAATAGGGAGGATGTCAAAAGTTTAATATCCTCTATCGGTGGATTCAGAAAATTCTATGCAGATTGTTTTCCTCTTATTGTAAACAAAGAGGTGAGTGAGTATCAATGGAACAACTATCTTGAGTACCCTGATGATTGGACTGAGGCTGAATATTATGGGGACATGAATGAATTCGAAAGCATCTCTCCATCAGATTTTGTTTCTATCGTAGATATCAGGTTTAAGGAGAAACCAATCTGCTCCAAAGTTCAATGGGGAATTCCAAATGCAAATGGCTATGATGGTTGGTTCTCCAACTGTCCTTTTAGGATTGATCTTCTCAGTTATGAAGATAGAGATGATGATAACAATGATGGTGTGGTTACCCTTTCTGTATCTGATGGTCTTCCACCAATTACATCCATGGAAAAGGAAAGGAAAGACGGTAAGCTATGGCGGGAGCTTCGTGATGGTCTTCTTCTCAGTTGGATTATAGTAAACAGGAAGATAAAGCAAGGTGCTAATCTTGCTAGCTGGAGCCCTCTTGATGGTCAAAGACATTGGCCAACAGATAAGGATTTTGTTATTCGCTTTGGATCTGTTCTCACTGCCAAGGACATTCTTCCTTCTCAGGTAGTGCAGTGCATCCTTATTATGAAGTTTAGAGTGGTTCAGACTGAAGAAGATGGGGTTCAAACAACTCTTGAATTAACAGAACTTAGCATGCAGTTGGAAGATATGGAAGGTGCTCGTGTTAATGGAAGGAACAGTTTGCTTATTCTTAAGGAGGCACTTAGCTGCCGAAGGAGCAAAAACTATAGTGAAGCACTTGAGTCTTGTCATATGTACTCAAAAGTGCAAAATGAGTTAAAAGAAGAGAAGATGAGAAACGAAAATAGGTTGGATACACTTTGTATTTTAAGTGGCATTGCTGCTTTTATGACATTCTGGTACTACGTTTTGTGAAATGGTAGGGACAGTGTTCATTTTACTGTAATAAGCTACTGTTGCTCTAACAAAAGATCAACACTACCACTATTTTTATTTTATTTTTTGTAAGATGAGATTCCTGATAAAGTAATTAATTGATAAAGTCTCACTGTTTGACTGTTTGTTACCTCCATCAGTTTAAGTATTATAAATATCAATTAATTTTGCACTTGTTGCTGCTAAGTTATTTACAGAATATATGTTTTTAAAAGAATTAAAATAGATCCTTCCATTCTAACTTGAGATTAGTGTTTTTCATATTGTATTATGATATTGTACGAGATAATTTTATCTTCTACGCACATATGTGAGATTTATATATATATATATATATATTTTCCCTTCTTATAACATGGTCTTACATAGGTCTCACACATTTTTATATGTATAAGAGATAAAATTATCTTCTATACTATGATAAATGTTAATCTCTTCTAACTTATCCGATTATGATATATTTCTTCAAATTTATAATTAAAAAAATTAAAACACATCCAACGATAAAATCTTCTAGGTTGCAAACGCGTGAATATAAACCTGTTTGACCTTGCCCTGATTAATTGTATTATTGGGAAGATATACATGTACGCCCGTAATTTTCCCTTATTCAATATGTAGAAGAATCATAACATAAAATTAGATACAAAGGCCATAATAACAACGATATTGGGCCTCATGTAGTCGTCAGCATCTAAGACTAGAACGTGGTCACGCCAAAAATCTATAATGGTACGGAGCCTGAGTGTGGAACGTTCTTGCAACAAATTATTGACAATTTAAATACAATAGTTTTAGCACTTGTGCCTATGATGGATGGACACACGAGACACGACACGACATGCCGACATTTTAATTCTAAAAAATGTCATAATTCGACACGTTTTGATATTAAATAAAATTTTTAATATATATAATATAATTTATATTTAATACATATAAGGTCCGTGATAAGTCATATAATCAATCAAATATTTAAATTTCATAACATAAATATAAATATAAATAATTTTTCGTACTTTGTTAATTTTTCATGTCAAATTTCATAACAGAAAAAAATTAATTTATAAATTATTTCTTTTATATTTAGTTAACAAAATAAAATTAAGATTAAAAAAAATGTGTGTCCGAGCGTTGACCGTGTGTCGGAAAAAGTTGACTGCGTGTCCAAAATACATGTCAGAACGAGTCAGAAAGTCGACTGCGTGTCCCCAAATGTTGACCGTGTGTCGGACGCGTGTCCGAGCGTGTCCGTGTCGGATACGTGTCCGACACGCAAAATTTCAAAACCAAGGATGCTGCCTGTTTCCCGGGTGTATTGTTGGTTGACAATATGTAGTTAAAATCTCGATTTATTATTATAATATATTTTTATAATTTTTTTAATCAAAATAATTTTATCAATATTATAAATAATTTTATATTTTTATGATTTTTTTTATAATTTTTTTACGTTATGGTTTTTTATTTTCTTTTTATTTTATATAAAATCTCGATTTTAATTTCCTTGGTTAATGAGGGCATGTCATTCAATAATGTAGATCTAGGATCGAAACTGGCATAGATTGACATTTCCGTCCAATGGAATCCTCTAATGAGGTATTTTAAAATACCTCTTTTTTATTTCACCAAAAAAAAAAAACCTCTTTTTTCATTGATTTTATTTTACTTTTCGCA
Source organism: Gastrolobium villosum (assembly GCA_032173675.1). NCBI lineage: Eukaryota > Viridiplantae > Streptophyta > Magnoliopsida > Fabales > Fabaceae > Gastrolobium > Gastrolobium villosum. The sequence continues at coordinate 12,272 of JAVKPL010000815.1, forward strand.
AAAATAAGTGAAGCTTGAGTGATAAAATTATGATTTTTTTTATATATAATGGTTGGCTCAACTACTATCATTAATCGCTTTGACTCAATAGATTTGGATTATATTTTTTGATAATAGTACTTTATGTCTTCATCCCTTTATATGTTTTATTAAGTCATTTGTGTGGAAATTTGACTTAGGGGAGTCATTATTTGTGCTCTACTGTGTTAGCTACGACACATTTTTCTCCTTTTCCCTTTTTTTTTTTGTCTGTTGAAGAAAATAATTTTCTTTGGTTTTAATTGGATACGAAACCTTGGATATTGTTAACGCCTTAACGGTCTCTATGTATCAGAATCCATGAAAGTGAAGAAGGAATGTTTTCACTATTATGAGAAGTGTAGAATTACATTCACTAAATGGAATATATAGAAACTGCTATTTACAAGAAAAAGAAACAAACTCTATCTAACTTAGTTACAGCAATACACGTGTGCTGATAAACAAAAGTGACGTGTCATAATAGCCCCCTCAAGGTGGGAGGTACATATCAGTAAGTCCCAGCTTGTCAATCTATGTTTTAAAAGGACGAGGATGCAATGCTTTTGTAAAGCAATCTGCAATTTGATTTGCGGAAGTTACTGGAAGCAAATGAATCAGACCATTGTTGACCTTTTCTCTAACTATATGGAAATCTATTTCAATGTGTTTTGACCGTTCATGAAAGCTAGGATTGTGTGCCAAATGAATGGCTGAACGGTTGTCACAAAACACAGCCATTGGTTGAGAGATTGGGACATGTAGATCAGTGAGTAAGTATTTCATCCATTGCAATTCACATACCAAGCTGGCCAAAGCTCGATACTCAGCTTCTGAGGAGGATCTAGAAACAGTACTTTGTTTCTTTGATCGCCATGCTATTAAGGATGAGCCAATAAAAATACAATAGCCGGTAATAGATCTTCTTGTATCAGGGCATGTAGCCCAGTCAGAGTCTGAGAAAGCAGTGACTTTCAATTCATCACTAGAACTAAAAAATAGTCCACGCCCTGGTGCTCCCTTCAAATATCTCAGGACTCTAGTGGCTGCTTGCATGTGTAAATCAGTGGGATTGTTGACAAATTGGCTCAATTGTTGGACTGCATAACTCACATCTGGTCGAGTTGTGGTTAGATAAAGCAGCCTTCCCACTAATCTTCTGTAAGCTGCTGCATCTGCATAGGGATCTCCCTTGTTCTGTTCCAACTTGATGCCTGGCTCCATAGGAGTAGAAGTAGGTTTGGCACCCAAAAGACCAGCATCAGCAACTAATTCCAATGCATACTTTCGCTGGCTGATAGTCAAACCTTCTTGAGTGCGTGTAATTTCCAAACCAAGGAAGTAATGTAATTCTCCTAAGTCTTTGATACGAAATTGTGCATTAAGAAATTGCTTAACAGTAGCTGTTTCATCTTTATCATCTCCTGCCAACACTATATCATCAACATATATCAATAAAGCAGTAAATGATCCTTGCCTTGATTTAATAAGAAGTGAATGATTAGCTTCGGATTGCTTGTACCCAATAGACAGCAAGGCAGATGTGAGTTTATAGTACCACTATCTGCTTGCTTGTTTCAAGCCATACAGTGATTTCTCTAACTTGCAAACTTGATTAGCTTTGGAACACTCAATACCAGCAGGGAGTTGCATGTATACCTCCTCATCCAATTCACCATGGAGGAACGCGTTGTTGACATCCAGTTGCTCCAAGGTCCATCCACGTGCAACTGCTATACAGAGAAGGGTCCGAATGGTGGTGATCTTCACAACAGGAGAGTATGTGTCAAGGAAATCAACTCCTTCCAATTGAGTGTATCCCTTTGCAACTAGGCGTGCTTTATACCGTTCAACACTTCCATTTGCATGGTACTTGACCTTAAACACCCATTTACAACCGATTGCATGCTTTCCAGGAGGAAGCTCAGTGAGGGTCCATGTTTTATTTTCTGCCAAGGCTGAGATTTCAGCATTCATTGCAGCACACCACTTAGGATCTTTAATGGCTTCAGAATAGGATTAAGGTTCAGTGGTTGTTTGAATATTAAAGCACAATGTTCTATGGTTAGGAGGACAATTATCATAGGATAAAACCGAGGATAAAGGGTAGGGTGTCTTGGATGCAAATGCACAATGAAAGTCCTTTAAATGGTTTGGGAATGTCTTGGTTTGGGTGGAACGTCTGGGAAGTGGCTGATCTGTAGGTAAAGTAGGTAGATCGAATGGTAAGGTAGAAGGTATGGGAGTAGGTGAACTATGCATGTGAGGTGGTGGAGGGTAAATGCTGTCATTTGTTGGAGGGGTACATGTGTCACCCTCATTCTGTGTGGTCAAATGAGGTGGTGCAAAGGTATTGTCTAGCATGGTTGTGGAGTTTATGGGCATGACAACTGTGTCATTAGCTTGAGTTTTAGTTTCACAATCGGTTGAAGGAAAGGTCAGTTCATAAAACACCACATTCCTAGATACAAAAACATCATGAGTGTTAAGGTCATATAGTACATAACCCTTTGTTCCATCCTTGTATCCTATAAACAAACATTTTCTAGCTCGTGAGCTGAATTTTGTTCTGCTAGAAGAGAGAGTACTAGCAAAACATAAGCATCCAAAGACCTAAAAATGAATCATCACAGGTGGAGACTCATATAAGAGCTCATAAGGAGTGCTATTATGCAGAGTCAAGCTACTTGTTCGATTGAGCAGATGGACAACATGCAATATTGAGAAGGACCAGAAATTCAATGGAATTTTGGATTGAAACATTAATGTTCGAGCTACATTAAGGATGTGTTGATGCTTTCTTTCTACTATGCCATTTTGCTGAGGACATTCTACACATGAGGTTTGATGTACAATTCCTTTGGTGGCATAAAATTCTTTCATTAAAATTTTTGGACCATTATCACTCCTGATTGCCTTAACCATGACTCCAAATTGATTTTTAACCAGTGCAACAAAATTCTATAAATGCAATCTAGCTTCTCCTTTATTATGCATTAAAAGTACCCAAGTAAACCTTGAGTAATCATCTACAACAGTGAGAAAGTATCTGTGTCCAGTGATAGATGGAGAAGAAAATGGACCCCATATATCCACATGGATGAGATCGAATGCCTTGGAAGCTCTGCTAGTACTTACATTGTATGGCAATTTCTTTTGCTTTGCCATATGACATGTATCACAAGGAGGATAATCCTTATGGTAATTGATAAAAGGAAACTTACTACACATTATCTTCATTACAGAATCTGAAGTATGTCCTAAACGCAGATGCCATAACAAGGAGGCATCTGTTGATGTATTATTTACATATTTACTATTATGAACATCAGCTACACCTTCATGTCCATTTGTGCTCTTGAATTGTTCCAATAGGAAGAGTCCATTGTGCAACTTAGCTGAACCAATCACTTCCTGAGACTTGATCTGCTTGATCCAACACATAGAGTCATGAAAAATCAGCTCACAACCATGACACTGGGTTAGCTTAGCCACTGATATCAAATTGACATAAAAATCTGGAACAAATAATACATCAGACGAAACCAAGTTCGATGAGATTCTAACTGATCCAGAATATTGAGCTAAGATACTTGATCAATTAGGTAGAGTGATGGAAATTGATTTTATCTCACGTAGAGAAATAAAATGAGATGAGATGCAGAGTATGTGATCTGTTGCACCAGTGTCAAGAATCCAATACATGTTTGTCTTACCAGAAATTTGTGATCCTGTAGGAGTAGTGAAGGCTGCTGTTGAAGATGTCTGAGTCATGTTGAGAGTGTGACTGTTAGAGGTTTCTCCCTTCTCTTGAATTTGTGTTCGTTGCAACATGTCCAGTATATTTTTGCATTGTTGCTGGAGCATGACTACTGTATCAGCTGCACCATTTTGTTCACCTTCGCCATTATTCAGAACAGCATTCACCGAGCCTCCCTTGAATCTGGATTTGAAGCCTGGAGGATATCCATGCTTGATGTAGCATGTGTCAATTGTGTGATTTGTCCTCCCACAGTGAGTACATAACTTGGTTCCTCGTGGTCTTGGACCCTACCCTTTGTTGAAATTTCCAGTTCGACGTTGCTGTTCTACAGAATATGCTTTTGATTCCATGCTAATATCAACATGAATCTCAGAATTGAACTGTCATTCTTGTTGTGTGATAAGAGAGAATGCTTTGTTCATGTTTGGGAGTGGATCAATTAACATGATCTGTGATCAAACTTGGGAGAATTGGTCATTAAGACCTTTCAAAAATCGAATCACCTGATCACGTTCTCTGGTTCTTCGAATCTCATCGAGAGTTCCACAATAACACTTTGGTAAAGGATTGAGATTGTCTAACTCATCCCATAGTGTTTTCATTTATGTGAAGTGATCACCAGCGTTTCTGCTTCCTTGTTGAAGATGATGAATCTCCTCTTGGAGATCTGCAATTCTGAAGACATCAGATTGCGAAAACCATTCAGAAAGATCACGCCATACATCAGAGGCATGTTCAATCCATAGAATGGACCTTGAAATTGATTCATCAATGGATCGATGAATCCACGACAGCACCATAGTGTTGCAACGTTCCCACGCTGGAAAGAGAGGATCATCAGCGTCAGGAACTCGAAAATCTCCATTAACAAAACAGAGTTTGTTCTTTGACAGTAGTGCCATCTTCATGGCACGCAACCAAGTATGATAGTTGCGTCCATTGAGAGGAGGTGCAACGAGAGCCATGGAGGGATTCTCATTAGGATGGAGGTACAAAGAGTTCGATGGATTTGTCAAATAATCCGGAAGAGTGCTCTGGATCGCCATTTGAGAAACAACCGAGAAGAAAGGAATCGACGGAATGAAAAACGGTGATAGAAAATCAAAAAAGAAGGAGGTGCGATACCAGAGCTCTCTTCAGAGCTCTGATACCATATCAGAATCCATGAAAGTGAAGAAGGAATGTTTTCACTATTATGAGAAGTGTCGAATTACATTCACTGAATGGAATATATAGCAACTGCTATTTACAAGAAAAAGAAACAAACTCAAACAAACTTAGTTACAGCAATACACGTGTGCTGATAAACAAAAGTGACGTGTCATAATACTATGATTTATGGTATTCTCTTCTATATGCCTTCACAACTCATTCGGCCATTAACAAGTTAGTCCTCCATTGAAATTTAAGGACAGAAAAAAAAAATATTTGATGTGTATTATAAGTAAATCACCTCACATTTATGTGATGTGACATTAGAGTGTGTGTATGCAAAAAAACAAAGTATGACCAACTGTAATAAGATAATAAAAACTTGAATAAAGTATTTTTAGATCATCAGTAAAATTATAGAACTTATTTTAATCTCTTAAAAAAAATTGATTTGTAATTTTTTTAAAGTTTAAAATAGACTAAATTTGAAATTAAAAAAAAATCCATTTTTATTGTTCACAAGGATTAATATTGATCTATTTTAAATTTAAAAAAAAATTACGAGTAGACTTTAAAAAAAAAACTAAATTAAGCTCGGTAATGTTTTGGCAGAGTGATATGTGCTGGGCCATTTACCATTAATTATATTCGAAACTGATTTGTAGTTGGGTTTATCATCTATCATTTAACACGACTAGAAATTTTTTTCTACACACACAACATTTTATAGGGTCCGCAGCAAAAATAAATAAATTCCGACACGCAAAACGAATCTCTATAACATAACACAATCACTTTTCCTACAACATAATTCTTATAAAACCTTTTGTAGTTACCCCAACCAACATGATATTCCCAGAGCAATTGTTTCAGTCAATCAGCTTTCTTGATATCGTGACAGCATATTCATGTATTTAATAAGAAACGACATGATAAAATGGTTGAGTGACTTGTTTTGCAGTTATAATTTTTTTACAAAATATTTCGTATATAATTTCTCATAATACATTTTGTATAAATATATATTTTTTATTTTGAACATTTTTATTTAATTTTGTTGGAGATACTCTTACATGAAATTTTTAGGATAAATATAATTTCTGCAAAATTTTAGGACAAATATAATTTTACATGAGATAGTTTCATGGACTGAACATTAACTTCAAGGTCTTTTAGATTGTGAACACTGACATCATGGAAGGCTAGCAAATTGAGCCAAACATTTGTACCACTCATGAGAGATACATTCATTTCTGATGTGTGGCATAAAAAATGACAAAATCACAAAATGATTTGTTAAGTTCTGATGATTTTGATATGATTGGAACCTGACCTCATATACTTCAATAAAACTATAACTGGAGATGATTTAAAGTGCTCTGTAGTGAACCCAAATGGGCTACACGACTCAGTTCCTGAAGTCTCACAGAAGGACAAGCCCAAGAGGAATGTGTTGAGGCCCAAACGTTTTACCGATTATTTAATGGGCTGATCTCTTTTATTAATTTGTGTATTGCAATTAACTTTAGTATTACTTGAACATGGAGAATATATACAGAAAATAACAAACAAAGAAAACATAGAAAATTGTTGGACAATTCTCCTCTCGTTTCCCTCTCTATCTCTATCTCTTTCTCCTTCTCTTCTTTTCTCAAAACCTAACCCTACAATTTGGTGCTTTCATTGCTACCTCTCCTCCCATGGCTGATAACACTAGGATGAGGGACATGCAAAACCAACTCACTTAGGTTCGTCAGCAACTTCACGCTGCTGAAACCAGACTCCAGGCAGCTGAAACCACAACGACTCAACAATTTACAGCTTGGGAGGTGGCTCATGATCGCCGCTTCAACGCGATGGAGGTTCAACAGAACGAGCGTTGGGATGACATGCGAGCGGATCTGGAACGCCAGCTTCAGCAACAACCCATCCATGGACTCGACCATCAGCCGAGACGTCAACCGGGCATTCTGGGACCTGGACCAGGCGGAAGTTCCCCTCGCTTGGATCTACCACGATTCTCTTCTGGCGATCCGAATCGTTGGCTATTTGCGGTGGAAAGGTATTTTCAATTTTACCAAACCCTGGAACCCGATAAACTCCTCTTAGATTCCTTCCATTTAGAGGATCCTGCTACAAGTTGGTTTCAAGGGATGTCACGGGACGGCCTCATTACCACATGGAACACTTTTGTTCTTTCCATCCTCTAGCGTTTCGGTCCTACTGAGTTTGAGGACCTAGCTTCCCTTTTTGCCAAGCTGAAACAAACCGCTACGGTACAAGATTATCAGGTCTCCTTTGAACGTTTGTCCAGTCGCGTTCCTGGTCTTTCACCTGCACTAACCAAGAGAATGTTTATTTCGGGACTCAAACCCGGTATCCGAAGCTCTATTATCCCTCATCGTCCAATAGATGTTCATCAAGAGTTTGCTTTGGCTTTATGAAGATCAAATTAACTTGGAATGTCTTGCAAAACCATGGGTATCTCGTTTGCCCAATACCACTCCCCCACTAGCCTTACCAGCTTCACTCCCTTCATCCGTTCCAACAGCCCCTCAGGCGGCCATCCCTATTCGACGACTGAGCCCTGCTGAAGTTCAGGCTAAAAGGGATAAGAACATTTGTTTCACATGTGATGAAAAATATACATTCGGTCACAAATGTAAAAATAGACCTACCCTATTGTATTTGGACGGAAACAACTTGGATTCAGTGACCACTGATGCTGATGATAGTGGCATTCCCCCTGTCGATCCACAAGAACCACCGTTCTCCTTGCCGGAGATTAGTTACAATGCCCTCTTTGGACACCACAATTCTCAGTCATTCTATCTTCAAGGAACTATTTCTGGTCATTCCATTCAAGTTCTTATTGACGGGGGCAGCACTCATAATTTCATCACACCCAGAATGGCTACCTTCCTCCGTTAATTCTCTAAGACATTCCTCCTTTTACAGTGCAAGTGGGTAATGGTGACACTTTATTGTGCTCAGCTAAGTGCTCTGCAGTTCCTTTATCATTACAAGCAGCTCTTTTCTCCGTTGATTTATTTGTGATTAACTTAAAATGGGCTGACATGGTATTCAGACTTAATAGAAAACTTGATCCCCAGTCAAACCCCAATTTCTCATTAATAATTATCCTTTTTTATCTCTATCCAAGCCTTTATAAATTAAACTTAATAAAAATTAAATAACTCAAATTATTCACTGCGGACGTCAAGTACTATGCAATTACGGTAGGGGTGTGCAAAAAAATTGGTTCAGTTGTCCTGCCCTTGATCTGACCTTAACCTGACCCATAAATACCTATTTTTTTAACTGGGTTTAAATACTGACCCACCTTTATTTGTGTCAGTTTTAGACCTAACTAATTTTAATAATGACCCATTGACCCAAAACTCGACCCATACCCATTATGTTAAAAAAAAAGAAAATCACAATTACATTAAAAGAAAAGTTTTAACGTAAAACAATTACGTCAAAATTTTTTACGAAAAATATTTCTATCAATTTTTTTTGACGAAAATAGTCAAAAAAAAAATTCATCAAAATTTGTGACTAAAAACATTTATGTAAAAAAATTTGACGGAAAAATTTTTTTGTCAAATATTTTTACGGAATCTAAATTGCGTCAAAATATTTCACAAAAAAATATTCATTACAAACTTCGAAGCACAACATTTTCGTCGAAATATTTTTGACGGAAAAAAATTTCATCAAAATTCTTTACAAAATTCAAATTTCTGCGAAAGTTTTCGACGGAAACATTTTTGTTACACTTTTTGACGAAAAAAAATTTCGTCGAATTTTTTAGCGAAAGACATTTCCATAAAAAATTTCCGACTAAATATTTTCGTCAAGTTTTTTGATAAAAAACATTTCCATCAAAATTTTCAACGGAATACATTTATGTCAAAAATTTACGTAAAATTTTTTGACAAAAATATTTCGATAAAAATTTTTGACCGAAAAAGTATTTTGTCAAAATTCTTTAGAGAATCTAAATTTCGTTGAAAGTTTTAAATGAAACATTTCCCTCAAAATACCGTCAAAAATTTCGTCAGAACACATTCCTATCGAAATTTTGAACAAAAAATATTCGGTCGAAATTTTTGACAGAAATCTTTTTTCGTTTAAAACATTTGATGGAGGAGATAATTTTCGTCAAAACTTTTGACGGAAACTAAATTGCGATATAAAATTTATTTTTGTAAAAATTCTCATTAGAGAAAAAATTCTGTCGCTTTTTGAAAAAAAATATTCCGACGAAAAAATAATTTTGTGACGAAATTTTCGTCGTTTGCAACGTAGATATTTTGACGAACTTTTGCGACGAAACCAAGTCAAAAACGGGTCAGGTCGGATTTGACCCACTTCAGAAACTAAGTCAGGTCGGATCTGACCCGGTTCTGAACTAGTTCAAAAAAATCGAAATCAAATCAAACCTAACTTGGATCAAATTAAAGCGGGTCAGGTTAAAATACCTGGCCTATAAAAACCAAGTTGGGTCGAGTCAGTATAATAACCCTAATTATGTGACTTTTAATTTAGAGGGTTATGATGAGGACTTTATGGTCATAAACAGAATGAGAATGAAATTCTAAGAATTTTGATATCCATATTGAGGGTATTCCAATTGGGTGAAATTTCATCTGCTGTTTCTGACTGCTGATGCAGTAATAGACTATAGAATAGCTCCAGTTCAGTAAATATAAGTTAGAGAGATATCGAAATGATATGAATATCGTAAATGATGTAAGAATATTAAATGGTGAAGATTGATACCCATATTGGGACATTTCTGAACAAAGTTCAAATTGCTTGGACAATTTAGTGTAAAAACGTATGGAAGTAAAATTGATGGTGTTGTTAGAATTTTACGTAGTAGTGAGTTCAGTTTCAAATAAATCACATCTCATTCATTTCTTAATCAAATGGAGTGTGTGAGGTACCAAATTGAACCTTAGGATGTCTAGTGTCTTGTCCTAAAATATGAGAATTTTATGAGCTCACGTTAAAGTTTTCAGATAAAATCAGTGGGCACTGTTCATTCCCGTTACAGTTATTACAACAAGCAACAGAGAGTTTGCTAAATTCATATCTCCTTCTTTACTTAATGAAACCAGATGATTCTTGTGTCAGATTAAAGCTTAAGATGTCTAGTATTTGTCATAAAAATTACAGAATAAAATGGGTAGTAGTTCATTTCAGAATAAATAAATAGTCCGCGACCTATTTAAGTGACATTGGATCTTCAGTTTACTACTTACTGCCTATGATGCACTGACACGGACACGGGACACAGGACACGACCCGACACGACACGTTGACACATTATTTCTAAAAAATGTCATATTTCGACACGTTGGGATACGTTTTGATATTAAATAAATTTTTTAATATATATAATATAATTTATAATTAATACATATAAGAGTCCATAATAAGTCATATAACCAATCAAATATTTAAATTTCATAACATAAATATAAATAATTTTTCGTACTTTGTTAATTTTTCATGTCAAATTTCATAACAGAAAAAATTAATTTATAAATTATTTCTTTTATATTTAGTTAATAAAATAAAATTAAGATTTAAAAAAAAAAGTGTCCGAGCGTTGACTGCGTGTCCGAAAAAGTTGACTGCGTGTCGGAAAAACGTTTCAGAACTTGTCTGAGCGTTGACCGCGTGTCTGTGTTGGACACGGGTCCGTCACGCAAACTTCTTAAAAAGTTGCGTATCCGTGCTTTACAGTTTACGGCGGACGTATCTTGGGCTGTACTTGTCAGGATAAGGCTTATAATATATCGTTGGAAAGCTTGTGACATGTATATTATGATGGTTAGGTATAAGAATATTAGGAAAATTCTGGTAGGATGATCATGATTGGTGTTGTGTTACATCTCAAAGTTACTAGTCATGTAATTAACTAGTTTCAAAAGTTACTAGTTTTATTGGTGATAAATTAAGTAAAAAATCTGATTTGCCTTCCTTTTGATTCATGATCAGCCAATGTAGAGCCATTTGGAGTGGGGCTTAGTGTCTTTCATTATTTATCGAAGTTGCTTGTAAACGTCCAAGGAAGCAATTCAACAAGAGCAAATCATTCAACAAACATGATCAAGATCAAAGATCAAGATCAAAGATCAAGATCGCAACATGTCCTTGAGAGCTTAGATCTAAATGTAAAGGTAATTGATTAATGATGCATAAATAAGCTCAAACGATACTTAACTCTATGCATGCACTAAACATGTCATCAATCACTTAAAATCTTTAATATTTATGAAAAAGACCCTTGACATATTTCGTAACCTCAAAACATTTTCAACAAGTCAAGGAATTACATTAAAAGTAATTAGAGACAAATAAGAATGCTTTACAACTCAAAAAACTGCACTATTGATGTTCTGTCAAGAAAGTATTCGAATACTTTCTTGACCGTATTCGAATACTTGTGCTATGAACAAAGTATTCGAATACCTTAAGAAAAGTATTTGAATACCAGATGAAGTATTCGAATACTTCACGAAAAGTATTCCAATACTTACTGGACAGTAAGCAGTCTAACAACTATAAACGATTAGTTTCGTGCCAACACCTATATAAACTCATTTATTACGAATCAGAAAGCATGAATTCACTGTTCTATTAGTTTGGCACTCATTATTGATCATTCTCATTGAATCAAACTCATTCATTGCTTGTTCTTACTCATATTGATCATAAAACTCCTTTGAGCTTCATTCTTGTGTCATTGATCAATACCCATAAGCTTCAAGAGTATAAATCCATTTCTAAACACTCTTATTATGTTTATTTGAGTTGAGGGTAGTGAGACCCTAGTGAGAAAAGTTGCTCATGGCCTAAGAAAGTGAGTGGAAGTGTAAGGGTTTCAAGAGCCAAAATTCTTGATGGTTGTAGCGATTTGTCAGGCACCCTTGAACATTGATAATTAATGGAGAGTTGAACGAGTGGCTTCAATATGGAGGTAGGTCACTGTGGTGGTGACCGAACCAGGATACATAGTATTAATCTCTTTACAGAAGCATTATTTGAATACTTGAGCTTATTTAAATTTACACTTGCATACTACTTGCTTGTATTAATCTTTATCATTTAAGCTTTGCTTATGTAAAAATCATATTAACTCAAGAAAATCTTTTTAAAGAAAAAAGTGAGGTATTTTACGAAAATATTTTTAAAATTTAATTTACCCCTTTTTAAGTTTGAGGCCATTTATTCAACAACCATGATTTACAATAAGATTATAAATCAATTATTACTAAAAAAAAAATTATATCAATATTCAAACCCAACTCCTATAAACCGATCAGTCCGATTCCCCCATTTGACACATGCCTTAATATATGCATGATGTGATTGTCTTAAATGAGTAACGACAAATGACGAAGTAATTTCTCCCCATAAAACTTAATGAAAATTAAATTATTTATAGTTGTTGGGCCGACAAGGGCTCATGGCGGAAGAGTCCGTTATTCATGAATTTAGGCACTCAATCACCTTCGACGTAATTGGTGCACGATTTATTTCATTTATGGGAAAAATGTGTATTATTTTAAAGAATATAAAGTTATGTCATTTAAAATGAGAGAAAGAGATAAATAAAGGAGAAGAGAGTGGACAAAAAAATATAAAAGTGTGGGTCTATCTCTTTATGAGAGTGAAATGACATAAGTAGTGTCATTTAAAAGGACAAACATTTTTCTTTTCATTTATATGATCTTAGTTCTTTCACTTGTATTATATTCATTTAATTTAGGGAAGTGTTATATTTACAAATTTTTTGTTTATAAACTACACTATGTTCTCTTGGGAGAACACTAGTTACACTATGTTCTCCCGGGAGTACATAGTGTAATTTACAAAAATTTGTAAATGATTCCTTTAATTTATGGGTTTTATGTTTATTATGTTATAAGAAAAGTGATTGTGTAATCTTATAAAGATTCATTTTGCGTGCCATATTTTTTCTTTTTCTTTTTGTTGTAAAATGTGTGGGCCCACAAAATGTTGCGTGTGTAGGAAAGTTTGTTGTGTTATGTTAAAGGATAAAATGAAAACCCTTTATTTATTCTTAACTAATGTTAAATTTTACTCACTATTATATCCCCGACAATAATTATTATTTACATGATAAAAGAATCTTAATTGGTTAGTATTTAGAAATATATAAAAGCAAGAAATTTGGATACACACTTTGATTAATGGCTATAACTTATATTTTAATTATGATATTACTTTATAATTTCATTCATAATTATTGATACAAGGTGCCAATCGTGATGTGACAATGAAAAAATAAAAAATAAAAATGATGGAGTCGCCACCAAAGTTTATTTGAAAAAATGTTAGAAAAACTCTTTTATTAAAGAAAATTGGTCTTCGAAAACAGAAATAGATTCAAGACTCGATTACAAATAGGGAAATTGTTAGGACCCTACACTGTCCGTTTTAAAAACGATTACCTTAAATTAATTATGTAAGTATTGATAAAATTTTAAATATTTGTTTAACCCCAAAAAATTAAGATTGATTATTGAAAAAAAAAAAAAACAAGATTTTGAAAATTTATTTTTTGGGTTTGACAAGTGCAATAGAAAACTCAAAGCGATGTCATTTTGTAGAAAATAATCATGTGCTGGTTAATTTTAATTTTTGAAAGAGATTATTATTATTATTTTTAAATGAATCCAACATTTCATAAAACTTAATATAGCATAGCTATATGTAAACTCTAACGAAGTTCATAACACTTAAGGGTGGCAAGCCACACAACAATATCATACATTGTTGTTACATATTGAATAAAAGAAATCCATAAGATAAATAGAAGATTGATTTGATTTTTTTAATTTTTGAGAGAAAATAATTTATTTGAAAATAAATTCTCATATGCACAAGGTTTAATATAGTATAGCTATAAGAAAATCCATATATATATATATATATATATATATATATATATATATATATATATATATATATATATATATAATACTTGAGGATGGAGGACCATATAACATCATAAATTAGCGAGTAGATTGAAAAGAAATTTCATTATTATTTTTTAAAAGTTAACTTTATATTTTTGCATTTCTAAACTATATAAGAAAATTATAATAACACAAAAGGTCATATTATTCTCATGCTAATGGAGACATCTTTTTTGTGTAGATTGAAAAATGATGTGGAATCCATTTAATTTTTTTTTTTCTCTTTCTTGTTTTGGTGTGTTTCATTGCTGGTTTGTCTATGTAGATGGAAAGAAGAATTTTCCTATAAAAGGAGACTAATAAACTGCTAAAACAAATAAGGGCAATGTTTTTCTCATGTCATTGAAGAGGAGAAAGTTTCCTACACACTCAAATTCATGGTGGGACCCACACATAAAAAATAAAGAAAATAAAAAAAATTATTGCACCCAAAATGAATTCTCACTAAAATGATAAGAGAGGTCTCCTGTAACATAAGAATTCTTTTTTCCCAATAAAGAGTAAAAACAAGCATGCAAAAATACAAAATCATTGCCTTCTGTCTATTTCCTTGTTCTTGTATGTTGTATCTTCTCAAAAAATTTATTGTTTTTTTATAGAATACAAACAAAAGTTGCTGCACAAAATCAGTGTTCACTCAAGCTATAAAGGATTAATTACATGAAAGATACAGGTCATCTTGTTGTCTTTACTTTCTATTTACTAAGGCAGTGTCAAGGACATGGTAAATGGTCTTGTTGAGTACAGGAATCGTCATATGCAGAAGAATGGTAATGGATATGTTGAGAAGTGTAGCAGTACCCTTAGCATTTGCCATTTCTCTTGCTACCATATATGCATGTCATGTTGAATTAATTGGCAAGTGCATGGAAACTAGCTAGTAAAGACAAACCTCTAGTGATCTATGCAGAAGATGTTTCGTTGAGGATCTTGTTCTTTTATGTGACTTAACCGCCCAGTGAGGGCATTTCAGTTATGGAGTTTTAATGAGGGGGGAACATGTATATCATCGAATTCCACGTTCCATAACTCGTTCCCTGCAACTTCGAAACTCACCTGTACTCGAGGAGGTAAATTTTACCACGTAGAAAGAGAGACAGAACATGGGGCCTGCAACCCAACTCTTCAAAATTACCCTGTTCCATTCTTAGCTTTCACTTGTACGAGAAAACGATAAAAATTTATTAGTCTACTTAAAAATAAAGGAATAAAGTCTCATTTAGTTATCAGTAGGTTAATTGAAAACCCATTTACCAAATACTATAGCGCTGGTCATAAGGAGTTTGTGTTTCTTAATCAGAGATCTTGAATTCGAATCTAGGATCCGTGCTCAAACCGGATTAGTCCGTCGAGAATACATCGATTGAGAAGAATAAAAATTACAACCCATTTAAATAAAATGTAGTATCAAGTTTAATGTTATGATGTGTTACTTAGCACATATTTATAAATGTCTCTCTCCTATTTATTATCAATACGATGGAACAGTGACCAAAATGTCATATTTTGATAAAAAAGTTATCCAAATATCACGTGAACAATATTTTTTACCAGATTGTCACGTAAACATAATTTGCTACGACTTGTAGCAAATTATGTTCGTCAATGTTTTTTGACACGTGGCACACTTTCGCAAGAAAAAGCTGATGTGTCATAAGTTGCTACCAGTGGTAACGAATTTGATCTGTAATATGACCACGTGTCACGAAATCATTGGCTACAAAATTCGCTACCAGTGATATCGAATTATGACACGTGACAGTCTGGTAAAAAATATAATTCACGTGATATTTGGATAAAAATTTTGATAAAAAATGATATTTTGATCACTATTTCCAAGTGACCCGAATACTTTAAAATAGTAGTTGGTGCGATAGATTTTTGTCTAATAATTATCTAATTTATATTTTATCTATATCCAAGCCTTTCTAAATTAAATAACTCAAATTACTCACTGCTCACGTCAAGTACTACGCAATCTCGGTGGTTGAAGTTATATCCCGTGGACATTGACTAGTTACTATCATAGTTACTCATTTAATAATAAATGTTATTGGGAGGTGGTTTATGATGCTTTTCTTTTTATATATATACATTTAAGGGGTTTATACTTCTTATGTCACATAAGATGAGAATTTTTACAACACACACATACTTAGGTGGGCCTCATTAAAAAAATGTAAATCAAAAATTTAAAATATTAATACGTAAAATGATGTGGGTGTAGTATAAGAAAACTATTCTTATGTTACATAAGAAGTATAAATCCCTACATTTAAAGTCAGAATAATTTATTAAATTTGGCATGATGATAGAGTAACATTATAAATCACTTATTAAAAAATTTATTTAAACCCAACTCCTATAATTATCATATATGGAAAACTGATCAGTTTAATCCCCCATTTGACATATGCCTTAATTTATGTGCAATGTGATTGTCTTAAATGAGTAAGGGCAAATAACCATAGCAATTTTCTTACTAAACTTGATTAGAGTTCAATTATTAAGTTGGGCCGCTATTGATCAACACATAAAGCATATCAGCGCATGCTCTACAGTCTAACATGCGCCATATATATAGTGCCTAAGTATATTTGACACCTTGGAATAGTTTGCACTAAGACAAGGCTTTCTCAACAAACTTCCTCCATGCGGCTATGCCATAGCTTATTGGGTTTGGGGCAAGCTCCACATCAACCATTTACCCATATATAAAAGGGTTTTATAAGAGTTATATCGTAGGAAAAATAATTGTGTTATGTTATACAAATTCATTTTGCGTGCCGGAGTTTTTTTTTTGCTGCGGGCCCCACAAAATATTGTGAGCGTAGGAAAGTTTTTGTGATCGTGTTAAATGATAGATGAAAAACCCTATATAAAAACAGTAAAAAGTATCATATTTTTTTTTATAACAAAAAGTATCATATTTATCTTGCATAGCAATTAAAATTATTTCCTGCAATATTAAAATAATATTATTTTAAGATTGAAAAAAATAATTTTATCTCTTATGACAGAAAAAATATTAAACACTATGCATATTTTTTTTTTTTGGTATAACCTAGAGATATTCTCATTCAATCTCCTCCGGTCACCTTGCCCTCGGGGTACGGCCATGTAGGCTAGCCCCTCATTGGAACAGCACGTGCGTTAAGTTTTTCTACCGGAGGAAGGATGAGACTAATCCCCAACCGAGAAGAAGACACTTTCCTCCTCTGGCCCCCAAAGATTTTTCAAGAATTTGCTTGAGGCAGGGTTTGAACCCCTGACTCAAGCAAACCCTTGAAAGCTCAGTTGCCAACTGAGCTACCCTTAGGGTTAACCCTATATATATTTAAAGAACACAATAATTAGATAATAATGATTACTCATCAATATCAATATCAAGAATACTTTTATTGCAAACTAATAGGGTTGGCGACCAATAAACCCAAATAAAAAGTTAAAAAAAATAAGAAAATGGAAAAATAACACTAGAAATTAAAAAGGAAATTATAAAAAATGAGAATAAAAATACTTAAGAGAAAAAAAAGTTAAAGTAAAAATAAATTAGAGAAAAAATAGAAGAAAAAACCATTATTACTTTATATTGTAATATTAATTATTAATTAATTAATATATACATAATATTTCATCCTTAAAACCATCATATTTTTGGATAGATAGGTGTAATGACCCACTTATACACATAAGCACATGCTCCCAATGGCCACACCGTCGTTACAATAGGAATTAAATTTTAAATGACATAATTTATATTTTTTCATTCTCATAAAGAGATGAGACTCACACCTTTATTTTTTTGTCAACTTTCTCTCCTCCTTTATCTATCTCTTTCTCTTTGTTAAAATGACACAACTTTACATCATTTAAAATGACACACACTTTACCCTTAAAACAATGCAGAAAAGCACACTAACAACAGATCATTCTGGGAGTGCAACCCCCATTTGGTCCCTCAAAATCATTTTGTTAAATATCCAATGCTAGAAACCAAGATTCCAAGAACCGCTAGTTATCTCAAACAATAAAGGCGCTACTAGAAAAGACCTGTATAGTGACAGAATTGCTATGAAAATTCCCTCGCTATCACTTTCCGTCCCAAATTCCCTCCCAAATGATTTTATGAGGGAATTTGCGATGGAAAGTGGTAGTGAGGATGAAATTAGCGATGAAATTTCTATAACAATTCTCTCCCTATACAGGTTTTTTTCTAGCAGTGACGATTGATAAATGAGCATGAAAAGACGGATTTTACCCGTAGTTTTTGAATAATTGCATAAAAGTTTATCTTCTTCTGTTACTTTCTATTTACTAAGAGTATCGGGGACTTGGTAAATGGTCCTATTGAGAGTATAGGCATCGCCATAAGCAGAAGAATAGTAATTGGATAGAGTGAGAAGTGTGGCGGTCCCCTTCGCATTGAGTGAGCCATTTTGTCCTGCTTCCATGCTTCCATGTTGAATTAATTGATAAGTGGAAACTAGCTAGAAAAGACAAACCTCTTGTGGCCTATATACTAGAATTTTTTTTTAATTTTTTTATTTTTAAGTATCTTCTTTTATGTGACTTGAAATGTCGACTAAGTGCACTTCAATTATGGAATTTTAATGAGGGGGGAACATGAGGTGATATCTTATGGGGTCAAGTTTATTAACGGGGTTTGTTGCTTAGTGCATGCATCTTGATAAAAGTCTCTTTTGTTTATATATTTTTACTTGTCGCTTAATAAATAGTAACAAAATCAATTATTTAGCTGAGTCAAATTCTTGGAAATGCTTGTGCCTAGCTAACCTATGCTCTGTAGTATTGATGGGCATATTAATTAGGAATCAATTAAGTTAAAAGACCCATAATTCAAATCTTTAAGATTTTGTGAATGTCTACCTACTTAAAAGAGTACTTTTTTATAGTTAATGAGACATAATTCAAGTGGTGCATACTTGATTCCGCTTAAGTAAGATTTTGAATTAAAATCCTTATAAATGTAAAAAATCTCCTTTAGTTCCCCCCGTCATGATGTAGATATTTCTGATTCTAATAAGATTCTCTCTCCTAAAAGATATTTATGGTTTATTAAAAAAGATGAAGATATATAGAAGAGTTCTTTATATGTGTAGAATTCATATCCATATGAGATTTGTTATGACAATAGATTTGAGACGTGCAATTGACGTCACTATGTCTAATACCATCCGCTTCAGAATCTGCCCTCCTAAATGGAGGGGTCCAGTCTAAAACTGAAGTCGATCTAGTGTGCTTCACTGATTCTCTGTATAGCAAGCAACAATTATTGTGAGAATAATTAGTGTGTACTAACATAACTTTGTTGTGAGAATTTTGACACTAACTCTTAAGTCCAATTAACAATAACGAGAAATACTAAAATTTTGGTTAAATTTCATTTTGAATTTTTTAAAATAAAATTTATTTCATTAGAT
Organism: Gastrolobium villosum; assembly: GCA_032173675.1. NCBI lineage: Eukaryota > Viridiplantae > Streptophyta > Magnoliopsida > Fabales > Fabaceae > Gastrolobium > Gastrolobium villosum. Next base: position 31,672 of record JAVKPL010000815.1, read on the forward strand.
CATCAATTATCATTTTTTAATTGAATTTGAATCACATAGAGTAGTCTATTTCTAGTAGTACAATTGGGAAAATCTCATTTAAATTGCGATTACATTAAAGTAAATAATTAAGAATATATTCATTTTTAAATATTAGTAATTTAAAATAATACATCTTAAATTAAATCAATAGAAAAATATTTCTGCAATTAATGCAGATAAGTTACCTGAATTTACTTCCAAAACGACGTCGTTTTGTGATTGAAATATTAGAAAATTATAAGTACAAAGACTATAATAACCCTGAAATAAATTAAAATTATAAAAACACAATGATTTTCGCCCCAAAATGACGTCGTATTGAGCTTACTGTAGAAAAAGAGAACCCTTAAATCAATGCTAAATATTTTCTTACATGTAAGAAATACCTGTTTGTGTATGTTAGGTAGACTAAATTAATTAAAAAGTGAAACAAATTATAAATTTATATTAAAGACACCTCTCATTAGAAGACGGGTAAAGTAAATAATAGAATTCTCACGCAGCACCATGATTATGTAGAGCTACAATTTGTACCATTAAGGGACAAGGGTAATAAATCTCTCTTTACTTTGTATTTTAAATGCTTGCCTTTCTATATTCATTACCAGAAAATACCGTATTAGCGATGGAACGTCTTCGTCGCAGAATAGCATAATTTCATCGCAAGAATATAAATTTATGCGGGAACAAGCTTCGTCACTAAATGTTTCCTCGCAAATGATTTTTGCGACGGAATATTGTCGATCTGAAATCCCTCGCAAATTGCTAGGAATTTTCTCATGCAAAATACTATATTCATTATCTTCAATCCTGTCATGTACCTCATGTCCACAAAACCATGCCAACCTTTGTCTCAACCTTCACAGAAACCCTGAACCAAAAACATATGTCGTGGCTGTTCAACATGGTTGCTAGAAAGATGCTATGAACGCTTAACTTTAAGCCTTTGGCAGAAAATAAAAATTGGATTATCACTTATCTCCCTCCAAGTAAAACTCCTATAGGTTGTAAATAGGTTTTTAGAGTCAAGTATAGAGTTGATGGATCCGTTGAACGTCATAAAGCATGCCTGGTTGCTAAGGGTTACACCTAGCTTAAGGGTGGTTATTTTTTAGATACCTTTTCTCTAGTAGCCAAAGTTATCACCATTCGGATCTTACTCAGTGTTGCCACTACGAGGGGGTGCACTTGGAATAGTTGGACGTCAACAATGTGTTCCTTCATGGAAAACTACGTTAAGAAGTATACATTGTGTTACCACATGGTGTGGAGTGTTCAAAGGCTAATCAAGTTTGTAAATTGCAAAAGCCACTGTATGGGCTAAAACAAGCCAGCTGCAGTGGTACTCCCATCTTACACCAGCTCTACTGTCTTTTAGGTACAAGTGGTCAGAAATGGACCACTCCATTTTAAACAAATCCACCTTAAGCTTATTCACAACATTTCTTATATATGTGGACAATATTGTGTTGGCATGAGATGATTTGAAAGAAATTAAAAATGTCAAAAGGTTCCTTGATGAACCATTTAGAATCAAGCATTTGGGACCTTTTCATTATTTTCTTACTCTCTAAATCTAGTGAGCTGAGAAAAGATTAGTGGTCAACCAATGAAAGTACGCTCTTGAATTAGTTGAAGATAGAGAAATTCTGGGAGCTAAACCATGCACCACGCCTATGCCTATGGAACCAGGAAGCAAGCTAGAACGTGATAAAGGTGAGTCATATGAAGATGTTGGAAGCTATAAAAGACTCATAGGGAGACTTTTGTATTCGACCACGACCAGGCCAGAAATCAGCTATGTCTTCCATCAGCTTAGCCAGTATGTGAGTAATCCTACTAATCTGCTAATAAAAGCTTCCATTCGTGTATTAAGGTACCTGAAAAGGGCTTCGGGAAGGGGTTTATTTTTCTCTATGCAGAATGACTTGAGACCTTCTAGATTTGCAGACTCAGATTGGCAAAATGCCTAGACACTCGATGTTCTATTATAGGGTATTGTGTCTTCCTTGGAACCTCATTTATTAGTTGGAGGTCGAAGAACCAGACTATAGTTTCACGACCATCTTTTGAAGTGGAGTATAGAGCGTTGGCATACCTGACTTGTGAGTTAGAGTGGGAAAGATACATGTTGAAGGATTTGTGTGTTGATTGCTCACAAGCTATCTCGGTGTATTGTGACATTCGTTCAACAATATATCTAGCTCACAATCCTAGTTTCCACGAAAGAAAAAAAAATTACAGAAATAGACTATCATTTAATTCGGGAGAAAATCAATCAATGTGCCAACCATCTAATGCCTATTGCATCATTAACACAATTAGCAGACAATTTTACAAAGGCATTGTTTACAGGACCATTTAAAGGCTTAATTAGCAAGTCGGGCCTTGTAAACATCCACCTCCTAACTTGAAGGGGGGTGTTACGACTTGAGACTGCATGGAGTATTATTGTGGTGCATAGTAGTTGATTATTTTATCTATAACTAATTATTGATTAGTATGTTGTTAGTTTGTTAATAGCAATGAAAAGTTAGGGAGTTAGTTTTGATAGTTATTCTTTATTATTTGATAGCATAGCTCATTGTATAAATAGAAAGGTAGATTGCATAGCTCATGTATAAATAGCAATGAAGAAAGTTTCTCTTCCAGATTCTTTGGGTTTTGTTAACTTACCTGTCGAAGTTGGCATAATATAAAAATCTCCCATTGTTATTTTTCTATCGTGCGATTTTACTGCATTATGTTTTCAAGGATTTTACGTTCGGTTATATGTAAACAAAGAACGGCTAAACACTGACACATGAGGGGGGTGAATTGTGTTATTAACTTTTTTCGAATTAAACACAAAAATTAAACCCCCTTTTCAAAAACACATGCAAGAGAGAGATTTAACAAAAGTTCTCAAACCCTTAAAACAGATTCATATTATCAAGAACAATGAATCAAAGAAGAGTAATGCAGCGATAAATTAAAAAAAAAGTAAGGGAAAAGCAGATAACACCGAGATTTGTCCTGATTCACTCTCAACCAGTGAGAGCTATATCCAGACTTAGTCCATTCGTTCCACTATTATCAAGCTTCCAACCGGTGCTTGAAGAAACCATTTTATAGAAGGAATTTTACAAGACTTGTGATCTCCCTGACCATGCTCAACCTAACCCTAGGATCACTCCCCTTGAATCAAAAACCAAAAAATAACTAGAATTTTACAAGACTGTGACCAACCCTTTGATCACTCTTAACCTAAACCCTAGGATTGCTCCAATTGAACCAAACCATTCACTCACTGTCTATAACCTGTTGAGTACCTCCCTAAGTCTAGAATTAAAAAAATCATCAGAAGAAAACATAAGAAAAAGAGATTACAGAGCTTTCTCTCTCTAGAATATCAATTTTAAGCATAAATCATGTTCATGAGTGATTTTGAATCTTATGCATGTAATATTACGCTCTCTCTTGTTTCATGTAATATTATGCTCCCTCTTGTTTCTGAACCCTAAAACATGAATATATAATAACCCAAGTGATATCTAAAAAGATACAAAAAGATTTTATTTAGATTTAAAAAATATCATATAACCCCCGACATATATCCAGATATATTTGAACCTGAATCCGGATATTCTGGGCAGAGATATCCGGATACCAATCTGGATATGCCATGTCCAGATACATAGTTCATATATTCGGATATTTCATGACAGCAACCATAAAATTATCCGAATTTGATCCAACTTAGTCCTAAATGATCTTTTATCACTTCTCACACATGAATGCATGTTCCTAGCATCAATATAGCAGTTGTCCACGTGTGAGAGACTTGTATGAATGAGTTTGTGTTACTAAATGCAATCTAGAGAGACATAGGCTCAATAAACTCAACTTCATACATTCAAAGACTCTAAAAGTATATGACATATGAGATAGGATATTCATACTACCAAATTTTTCTACTACCACTTCACTACCACTCTAATCACCATTGGATTCAAAAGTTATTTTTCTTTTCTCTCTATTCATTCAACTTTTCCTCTAATCCAATGGTGATTAGAGTGGTCGTGAAGTGGTAGTAAAAAAATTTGGTAGTATGAATATCCTACCTCATGACATATAAACATAATACAAGTCTTCTAGTGTCTTCATCCTTTGAATCTTCTAGGTCTTTTCTTTACTTGAATACTTTGACTTTGAAGTTGACTTTGCACAACTGAGTCACTTCTTCACTTTTGCAAGTTGACTTTGCACAACTGAGACTTGTTACACTGCCTTCTAAGTTGTGCATCCATGTTGAGCTTGTTGGTACTTTGTAATCATCAAAACTTCAACAAATATACCTTTGGCAACAATTGGGTATGTCATAATTACTAGTTAGTAGGTCTTGGGGACGACGAAAGATCATTGATGCTTCTTCACCATATCCATGAGAACTCGGAGTTTGGTTCTTGTTAGCAATCACGTTTCTCATATTAACTAGGATCGTATATGTTAAATTTCTTATAATTATTGTGAGTTGTAGTTAATTGTGGTTTTTCTTATTTTAATAAAAAGTGTTAAGTCATTATCCATATTGGGATACTGTATAAAGCCCGCATAATTACATGATCCCATTATATGTGCTTGGATATTTGTGACATTAATTATTATGTGTAACAGGATAGACCTAACCCATTATGAATTCCAAGTCAAGTATCATAAAAGCACTTTTATCAAATGTAAATATAATTTCTCTTTAGCGTTCCTTAACAACATCTGAATTAAGATATATATAAAATATTATCATAACAAAATAAAATATCATAAAAACCATTAAAAAAGAAAGGAATTACAACCCCTTTTGCTATAGTATTTCAACTATTCACTGGAATGTCACCCAGAGTAAATTTTTTCCAAAATGCCACGTCACCTAACTCGCTACAACACGTAGCAAGGTACGTCTGGACATGTGGCAGGCTGCTTGAGGCCACAATATTCTCTGCACAATGCCCCAAGTTAGGCTTAATCAACGGCACAGACTGCGCAGTCCCACGTGGCGTAACTCTCCACATTGTCCAATGAGTTAGACCTAGACAGCTTACGCAATATGAAAAAGCCGCCCAATTGGTGTAACTCTCCAGTCAGCTTTTTGACATGTGTCCTGACCCAGCATTACTCTCTATGACATGCATCATGTATCTTGCATTGCCATATGTACAGCTCTCCCAACAGTGCAGCGAGTATAGTTCAATAAATACCCCTCAACCTTCCATTTCATCATCTTTCGGTTGCAACATTTCATCTGAATTCTTTAAATTTTGTTTGCGCCGTTTCTTTCTTCTGTATTTTTCATCTATTTTTTTTCAAAACGAATGATGGCAATGATTCAGTAATTGCCTTAGTATACTACAATGGGAGGACAATATTTTGGTTCTAATGGATAAGTTTTTAAAGGAGATAAGAAAATATTTCGCATGACCTCACGGTGTAGTTTAATGAACTAGAGAAGGCAATATACAAGAAGTTGAGATTACAACGGGGTCAATCTCTGCCTTGGTTGATTGCTACATGCGCAGTATGTGACACTGACTGGGCCTAACTTACTGCGCTTTGCAGAGAGTATTGTGGCCTCAAACAGCCTGCCACGTGTCAGATGTAACTTGCTATGTGTTGTAGCGAGTTAGGTGACGTGTCATTTTAGCAAAATATTACTCCAGGGTGGCATTCTAGTGAATAGTTAAGATTATTGTCGTAAAAGGGTCATTGTCCCCTAAACATCATTTTATATTACAACATCCCTTAAAATCAGTTGAGTAAATAACATTGCACCTTTTTATTAATAAAGTCATTGTATAACAAAATAAAAATGAAAAATAAAAATATTCATAATATAATTTAAGATGAAATTTGGACTTGTTAATTATAGTCTCCACTATTCACTCATTTAAGTATTGAGTCAATATAGAAGTTAAGAATATCAGTTGGTGTGAAGGTCTTGAATAAATGCATACTTGTTACGCTCTTACTTCGAATCTAGCTAGTATTCCCTCCCTCTCTCTGTTTCATTCTCTTTCTCTTCCCTCTCTTTAACTTCTAAAATTTCACATATTTACATGTATTCTTCTTTACACAAGGAGACATTGATAATACCATCACATTTTGACCATTTTTCCTTATTATTTCTTTTACAACTAATCATTTAGATACTTTTTAATGATATTATTTCATTGTTACTTTTACAACTAATCACCTTGTCACTATCATTTGACATTTTCACTTATGTCGCTTATTTATTATTTTCATAATTAATCACTTTGTCATTTCTTTTTAGTATTTTCTAATGACATTTCTTTATTTTGGAATCTTTTTCCTTCATAATTATTTTTACAACTCATCACTTTATCACCACAATTTGGTATTTTCAATAATATTTTATCATAGAATTACATAATTAAAACAAAAATAAATTATTTAATGAAATTATCAACTTGAATCCTACTTAGCACAATTTTTTTCATTTTTGGATGTTATATCTATAGTCATGTGTCTCAATAAAAGGAAGAAAAGATTGATTAAAGTTAGGGAGGAAAGGAACAAACTGAGTAAAAACTCCCAACGCAAAATTCACTTAACACAATACTAAAAAAAAAAATCAGTTTAGCGAAATTCATGCGAGGCGGTTAAGTAGTATTTGGTATATTATTTTTAATGACCAAACCCATCTTACCTAATCTATTTTGCCACACCTAATTATAATGCAATGCTAGGTTATGATGTTTTATAAAGTTGGCATTAGTTTGATTAAATTTAATTATATTAGTGACAAAGAATCAGTAAATTATTTATATTTAAGGAGAAACCTCTAATTACTAGTAGAATATAATAGAACTTGTAAAACATGTTATATATTTTGATAGTCTAATTAGTTTTGTATTTTATATAAAAATTTTTGGTTGCACAAGGTATCCTTCGGACAATAGCCAAAGACTAATCCTTTCAAGGCGAGAGATTACATGAAGTGGGTAAACCTTTCCCAACAAAGTTTTTTCGATACACAAGGACAGGAATCGAACTCCTGTCAGCATGCTTATATAATTTAGATAGTTACATAAGATTAAATGTCAAGTTATTATTGTTTTATAACTTATTTTTTTCACATGGGGAATAATATTTCAGTGTAACAGTTGTCGATGGAGTCAATGTATGACGAAGCCGCAACTTCAATAGGGTTTGAGTGTGCTATAACTCTGAAAGTTGAGCTCAATGGAAAAAGTGTGTATTTAAGGCAATGGAGAGAGAAAATAACGACAAAGTAAATCTAAAGATTTAGAGCTCGTCCATATAGATAGATTTCTTATATAAAGGGGAAAAATGGAAAAGAATGAGTGATTCCTTCTTTTAAGAATGCTTATAAGTAATAACTCTGCTAAAATCGTTATACATCCATAAATTTCTATGAACTACTGTACCCATGTGCATCACATGACGTAAGAGTCTTGTACTCATGAGGACATGAGATTTGTATATTAAAAAAAAAAGAGGATATGGACGGGACCAGATCAAGGGAGGGCCCCTTCGTAAATTTTAATTTTTTTTATTTTATGTATAAAATAATATATTTTTAATAATAATATGGTATTAGTTTTAATAATTAGCTCCTTTCTAAAAAATATTTATGATAGTTAGTATCTTCTATTAGTTTAATAATACTTATAATTTGAAAATTTTATTTTCACCCCCCGTTTATAAAAAATCATGGATCCACCACTGAATGGACTAACATATTGTTAGGTAGCAAAATATCATTCAACTAAAATAGAGTTGAGAGAAATTGGAGTTCCAAGACACTGTTAACCACTGCAATTGGCCAGATAAATGTAAATCAGTGAGAGTCTTTTCGTGCTATGTAACAGTTCTAATTAAATAATCACTCATTTTCCTAGATACCAATGGTGTAATTAACTTTATGTTGATTCCACCATTCAAAAAAGCAACAACTACGCCAATTGAAGTAACACAAGAGATTTACATAAAATACCCAATTCGAAAAAATCACGAGCAAGATCAAAGAAGATTTTCAATATGTGAAAGAAATTACACCTCTCTAAAATACAAGTAAAGACCAATAACATTGTCTCTTATACTAGGAGAATACAACTCACACAAAATAACACTCAAGAACACTTGTTGTTTTCTTTTCTAAGTGGGTATACTAAGAAACATTCTCTCAAACTTGGGATGTTAGGATGATTTGAACTATGGGAAATGCTTCGATTTATAGGCTAACAATGCAACATGTAAATGTGTTGTTGCCATTTTTCCTTTCGCGTGCAAAATGACTAGCACTGCTCCAAATTCAACCACCATCCAATGTGAAAAGAAGGCCATCGTCCAAGCATTTCTATATGGAATGGAGACAAAAGTCATCTTTGGTGAGATTTCAAAATTTTTTTATAGACCATAGGACGATCAACACCATATGAACTTGTCAACAATGACTAGTTTTGTTATGAAATCTGCTAGGTTTTCCTTGGTGTGTATCTTCTACATGTCCATTCTCCCTTCCTCTATTACTTCTCTGACAAAGTGATATTGTACACCTATGTGCTTCGTCCTTAAATGAAAGGCCATATTTCTTGCGATGTGCAAGGCATTATGACTGCCATAATACATAGTAATTGACTGGCCCGAGTTCTTCCATAACCTTTAAATCCGAATTGCTTCCTTGCATGCTTTCCTTGCTGCCATATATTCAGCTTTTGTAGTAGATTGTACTACCACAATCTGTAATTTGGATAACCAGCTTACGATTGTTCCTGCAAGTGTAAACACATAGCCCATAATAGATTTTCTTTTATCAAGGTCGCCTGCGAAGTCTGAATCAAAATATCATGTAATAATAAGCTCTGATCCTCCATAATATAATGCAGCATGTGAGGTTCCTTTTGTGTATCTCAGGATCCTCTTAACAACATTCCAATGCTCTTTCCAGGATTTTCTATGGATCGACTGAACATACCAATTGCTTGAGCAATATCCGGTCTCGTACAAATAATTGCATACATAAGGCTTCCACCGTTGATGTATACGGTACTCAAGACATTTCCATCTCCTCTGCTTCATGGCTAGGACACATACTTGATGATAATTTATAATTAATAGGAAGTGAGGTAGAAATTGACTTACAATCTTGCATGTTAAAGAGCTACAAGATTTTCTTCAAATAATTCATTTGACAAATGTTGAACCATAGATCATGAAGACCATGATATTGAAGTTTTGATAATAACAAAGCACCTACAAAGAACCAATATAGCTCAACATGGAAGCTCTCAATGGAAGACATGACAACAAATCTCAAATGGTACTAGAAGACTAAAGCAAAGTGCAAAGTTGAAAAGGGTACTCGAATTGGCAAAATCAAAGTTGAAGTCAAAGTTTTCAGGCTAAAACAAGTACTAGAAGACACAAAGATTGAAGACAAAGAAGATTCAGTCATGACTGTTTATAATAGTTATTTTAGAGTCATAGGACTTGTAGGAATGAGTTTATTGAGCTTTAACTTGAGGATTGCATTAATAGGTCATAAACTCATGCGTTAGTGACATATACACTTTGATTATGCATACAAGATCACACACATATCATAAGTGTGAGACATGATCATACATATGTTAAAAGTCATTATAAATCACTTAGAAGTCACTAGAAATCATTCGGAAGCATTTAGATTCAAAAAACCAGCAAGAAAACTGACTTTTGATATGAAATAGTCGAATACTTTTGGAAAGTAATCGATTACCTGGGTTCTTCGAAGAAGTAATCGATTACCTGATTAACTGTAATCAAATACTTTAAGTGTTTGAAGAAGTAATCGAATACTGCCCGAAAAGTAATCGATTATTCCCTATCTTGAGTGACTTAAAGCTTAAGTAATTCGAATTTTTAGATATCCAACGGCTATAAATGGCTATTAACTCAATTAGGCACTTATTAATACATAACTTTAGGGTTCTGAACATAGAATAACGACTGGAAAACACAAGAACACAGAGAATTAAGAATTGAACCTCAATTGGCTTACTTATGCATATCCTAGAGGAAAAGCTCAATAACTCTCTCGTTTCTCAATCTTTTTGGATCTTTTTGATTGTACTGGACGTAGAGAGACTGCTCTACATCTTATTAGTAAGAATGAATTGTTGTAATTGATTTTGGTGAAATGGAGAGACCCTATAGGTGATAGGTTGAGTGTGATCAAAGATTTGATTATAGACTTGAAAAATACTCTATTATAAAACAATTTTTCTGGCACCGGTTGGAAGCTAGAACATAGTGAACGGATCGACCTAAGTCTGGATGTAGCTCTCAAGTGGTTAGAGAGTGAACTAGGATATATCCCAGTGTGATTTTTCCTTACCTTTATCTCTTTGATTTTAGTCAATTGATTTCGTTTTGATTCTTTGTATATGTTTTTTTGATTCTGTTTAAGGGATAAGAATTGATAGTTTTTAGTTTGATTTCATTCTTGTATGTTTTCTTGAAAGAGGTTGTCGTAAACATTGATTTTCTTCTATTTTCCCATCTAATTTTAATTCCACTATTTAATCTCTGAATTGGACATTATATTATACTTTTTAATTTTGTTTTTGGGTTAAGAAAAATTTGATACTATGTGAATTTCATTTTTGGTTGAAGTTGTTACAAAAGGATTGTATTTTTTATTGTTTCTTGTAAAAAAAAGTAACACACAATTCACCCACCTCTTCTGTGATTGTTTAGCTATATTTTCTTTTCAACAAAGTCAAATCTTCCTATCTTTTATGTCTCGGTGAATCTGTATACCTAAAATCATGTTTGCTGGTCTCAAATCCTTCATTTCAAACTCCCTAGCCAATTGTGCCTTTAACTCTTGATTTTGATCTTTGTTGGGGCCTACCACTAACATGCCATCCACGTACAATAGCAAAATAATGTAATCATTATCACCAAAACTTTTTGTAATATAACTGAGCTTTTTGTATCCGAAGAAAACTATGAAGAAATAAAATCTCTTGTACCAACATCTTGGCGCTTGCTTTAAACTATACAGAGATTTAGTTAACTTGCAAACCAAGTTTTCTCTTCATTTTTCTTCAAATCTTTTTAGTTGGAGCATGTAGATCTCTTCTTCAAGTTCACCATGAAGAGTAGCAATTTTTACATCTAGCTGCTCAAGATGTAAACTAAATACAGCATATATAATGAGAAATACTCTGATAGTGGCAAGTTTAACAACTGGAGAAAATATCTCATTGAAATCAATACATTCCTTTTGAGCATATCCTTTGACCACCAGTCTTACACAGTATGGCTCCACTTGATCGTTGCCGTCTTGTTTAACCTTATAAAACCATTTGTTACCAATGGCTTTTTGACCTTTTGGAAGATCAAAAATTTCCTATGTCTTATGTCTATGTCCAACTTCCATTTCTTCTTGCATTGCTGCTATCCACAAAGAAGCATCTCGATTACTCACGATTTCGTGAAAGGTTGATGGTTATCTTTCTCCTATAAGAAAATAGTATGCATCATGGCTTGCCATAACATAGTTTGAGTGCCATAACATAGTTTGAGTGCCATAATTGCGCTCTTATTTAGCTTACTAATCGTCAAACTTCTATATCATCGGCCTCAATTGGTTTTTGTTCCTCGTGTGCTGGCTCAGCTTCATAGGAATCATCCTCTCCATTGCTCTCATATATCTCAACAGTATTAATCTCCTTAGAAGTGCTATCATTGTCTTGTTCTCTTTGCATTTTATTTTTCGTAAATTGTATATCTTTATTGACTATAACCTTGTAGGCAGTGGGATCCCATAGGCGATACCCCTTAACACCATCAACATAGTATAATAAATACATTTCTAGAATTTTGGATCCAGCTTGGTTCTTTCTTAGGAGTTGTACATCACATATGTAGAACATCCAAATGTTTGTAGAGAAAAATAATTTGGTGGCTTACCATGCCACATCTCCATTGACGTCTTTAACCCAATTGATGTTCATGGAGATTTTTTTATCACGTAAAAAGTGATCTTGACTGCTTCTGCCCAGAAAGACTTGGCTAAACCTGCAGTTTGCAACATAGCTCTTATTCTTTACAACAGACTTTTGTTTATCTGCTTCGCTACACAATTTTACTGAGGGGTATACTTAGTTGTGTATTGCCTTTTAATACCCTTTTGCTTGCAAAATAAGATTAATTCACAATCTGTATATTTTCCTCCATTGTCTGTCCTCAAGCATTTGGTCCGCTTTTTGGATTCAATTTCTACTTCTGTTTTGAAGTCTTTGAAGATTTGGAACACATCTGACTTCTTTTTGATTGGATACACCCATAATCTCTTTGAGTAGTCATCAATGAACGATACAAAATACTTTTCTCCTACAGATATTTTGGGTGACTCCCACACATCAAAATGAATCAAGTCTAATATATTTTTGCTCCTAGCAGTTAACGTAGCAAACTCCAATCTACTATGTTTACTTGTATAACAGTGCTTACAGAAAGGCAAGCTTATCGACTTAAGCCTGTGAAGGAGATTACGTTATGCAAGAATCTTCAAGCCTCATTTTAGCATGGGGCCTAGTTTGAGATGCCACATTGTTGTTAATTCTTCTTGACTGGCTGAAGCTACTAATGTGTCTACTTCTTGCAACGTATCTGCCATAAGCATGTAGAGATTCAATGTGATCTTCTATGCTTTCATCACCACAAGAGAGCCTTTCACAACCTTCAAGATCCCTCCTTCAATATGCGTCTTCCACCCAAGTTTGTGTAATTGTCCAATAGACATTAGATTCTTCTTTATGCCCTTCACATGTCGTACCCCTTGAATTGTGCGAACAGTACTATTATACATTTTTATCTTGACAGTATCAATTCCGGCAATCTCTAAGGCATGATCATTTCTCATGAACACAAATCATTCAGAGACAGGTTTGTAAGTGCAAAACCAATCTCGTAGTTGAGTCATGTGCCAAGTTGCTCCCGAATCCACTATCCAAGCATCAGTGAGTTGTCTTTCGCCTTTAGAACTGATTGTTGATTCACAATATAAGGTTTCTCCTTCACCAGAGGTACTAGAAACACATCCTTGAGAACTACTTGCTTCATTAAACTTATTTGTACTCTTCTTATTACTCCAACAATCTTTCTTAAAGTTCCTTTTCTTAACACATTGGTAGTGTAACACCCCGTGTTAACCCGATTTGTTAACATACTATCGTATTAAGCCACGCTTAATTAAAAATTTGCGGAATATCTTTTTCTTTCTAATTATGACGTAATTACCATTACTAAATTGAATTACTTAATTCATTTTCATAAAATAACGCCTGTATGTAAATTGCAAGACAGCTATCTGAATACCTCATATATAAATATAAAGTGAGAATCTAAGTCACAGGACTACAACACATAACCTGGACCAAAATCCTGATACATTAATACAATTTTAACTTAAATAAGACATAATCAAGTCTGTGTGGCATGGACAAACCCCATGCTCACCAAATAAGGCCATAAATGCCCAACAACAGTCTCAACTCAAATATCATATGAATAACAGAAAACATAAACAACAGCCAATATCCAGTCATGTCAGCATATACAGCAATATCTAACTCAACTCTGGTCTCCTGCCACCCGAGGTCTCAACCCCAGGGTTACCTGAACCTGAAATAAGCATCTTCAAATGTGGGGTGAGATATCTAAACAAGAAATCTCAGTAAGACAAGGGGTCCTCAATGATTTTCCACCCCAAGTTCACTTACATGTGCAATATAAGTTCTAAAAGCAGTAATTTCCAGTATAAGTTCCAAAAGTATGCAGTGCAACAGATATCCATGCCATATGAGTTATCGCTATTCTACTGGCCAGAGAAAATGCAGGAATACGTCTATTACCCACATAGTAATACAAGGAACAATGCTCGCACCTCACCCACAGCCTCACCCTGTTGTATGTGTCACATACTCAGGCTTACCGTATAGGTGGACCCACGTGCATATCATAAAAGCACATTGCATATAAAAGCTCAACAGCATTTCCAAAGCATCAAAAAGCATGTAACACAGCATGCATAAACCACATCCCCATGGGACATGGTGGAACCACAACATGGCTAAACCGAGGACAGAAAGCTTACCTTGCAAGCAATCAATCCAAGCCAAGAGTCCAAACAGCTCAAGTCCAACACAGCAGATCACAATCTGATTTAGGACCAGCAATTGTATCAATACTCAAAGCTCGTAAACATAAGCATAAAGCCTACGTTTTTCCTTTTGCATTTTACGTCTTAAGGCTTCCCACAAAGTCATAAGCCCTTAACCCCTGAGGTTCTGACTTAGTTAAGTTATTACAGAAGTACCTCTTCATCAACTAGGGTCCATAAACCCATAGATCAGTTCTGTATGAACAGTACCTCATTGTTCATCGAAATCCCATGATATCCGGATATATGTCAGGGGCATATCCGTATATCAATATCCGGATATCCATAACCCATATCCAGATATCAATATCCGGATATTTCTCGACCACATATCCGGATATTTCAAGATAGAATGCAATTTCTGCATTTCGTGATGATATCCACCAAAGGTCTAACTTTTAACAGTTAAATACGTTAAAGCATGCATCTTTACACTGTTTTAAGTTCATACTCATATTACTTACTTGTTTAACTTATTAAACATGCCAAGACATCAACTTTAAGGCATAAAACTTAAGATCAAAGGTGGCACAGCTTACCAAAGCTCAAAACAGAGCAACAATGGCTCTTGGAGTCCACAAATGGTCCCTCAAAGTTCTGACTATGCTCAGAAACGAAAATGGCAACACAAGCTATGCCCTTTCTTCACAAAGGATTCTCCTTGGAGCTTCAAAAGCCAAGAACAAAGCTCCAACCACCCAAACAAGGAACTCAGCCCCAAACTCTCCCTTAAACAGCAACACAACACAGAACCAAGCCCTCACACTCAACCCCAATGATCACTCTTACACTTGCAAGGTATTTTGGTGAAGGAAAGTAGAAGAAAATGGCCTTTGGTTCAAGATATGGTGATGAGAGCCAATGGAATAGTGTCTTCAGAAGCTGCTCAACCTCCTCTCCTACGTAGAGTGTTAGTGCCTAGGGTTGTGTGCCTTAATAAGAGTATATATAGGCCACCTAAGGATTTAATCGTGCAGTATTAGCTTTAATAGCTACGCAAAACATTTTAATCTCAAACTTTGTAATCTTAACCTACTCATTTTTCTAAGATTTGTCATATTTTTATTTTATTTTTTGGAGCACCTTTTCGATACGACTTTTCCATAGCCAGTATCAGTTCTGCCACCAGTTCTCATTATTTTGACTTGAAACTCGTTTTACAAGTCCTACATATTATTCTAGTAATTATCATACACTTATTATAATTTTCCGGGATACTTCATCGGTTCGCATTTATAGTGGGTAGCAGAACCGGTATCTGCGCTTTTCGTCCGAAAACTAACTTTCAGCATTATTACCCACTTACTATAATTATTAAAGCCTCATAATAATTATTAGGGTCAATTATGAAATTATTTCCTAATTATCACATTTATTTAATTAATCTCCTTAATTAGCGGTGCAGGTTCTTACATTCACCCCATCTTTTTAAGGATTTTGTCCTCAAAATCAGAAACATACATGTCTCAAAAGTCGAGATACTACCGGAGAATCTCTTTCTCTCGCTCCCAAGTGCACTCCTCAGGAGTACGTCCAGTCCACTGCACTTTGACCATCGGAATAGTCTTGCTCCTTAGCTGCTTCTCGCCACGATCGAGAATCTTGAGTGGTTCGACGGGAGTCTTTAGGTTCTCCCGAACCTCCACATTGTCTGGTTGCACCACGTGCGAAGGATCCGCTATGTACTTCCGAAGCTGAGACACGTGAAACATGTCGTGGATGTTAGCCAAGTTCAGAGGCAAGGCAAGCCGGTAGGCAACTGGTCCTACTCTACCAAGAATCTGGTATGGCCCAATAAACCGCGGGTTCAGCTTCCTTACTCCCAAGGCCCGACCAACACCGATGACAGGTGAAAGTTTCACAAACACGTGCTCACCCTCACTGAACTCCAGTGGGCGATGCTTGACATCGTAGTAGCTCTTCTGGCGATTCTGCGCCTGCTTCAACTTTTCTCTGATCATCTGGATCTGCTGGGTAGTATCTTGGACAAAATCCAAGCCAAAAAGCTCTTTATCTCCAACCTCAGACCAGCAAGTAGGAGTCTGACACCTCCTACCATACAGCGCCTCGTAGGGTGCCATGCCCAGGCTAGCATGAAAACTGTTGTTGTACAAAAATTCCACCAACGGAAGGTACCTATCCCATGCTGAACCCTGCTCCGACGTGCAAGCCCTCAACATGTCCTCCAATATCTGGATGGTCTGCTCAGTCTGTCCGTCAGTCTGAGGGTGATAGGCGGTACTCAATCTCAACTGCGTACCAAAAGCTCCCTGTAGTGCCTCCCAGAACCGAGAAGTGAACTTCGGGTCCCTATCACTGATGATACTCTCGGGCACCCCATAAAGCCTCACAATCTCACAGACATAAAGCTTGGCCAACTGCTCTGTAGTGAAGCTCACCTTCACTGGAAGAAAATGGGTAGACTTCGTCAGCCTGTCCACTATGACCCAGATAGAATCACAACCCGCCTGAGTCTTCAGCAACCCCACCACGAAGTCCATGGAAATGCTCTCCCACTTCCACTATGGAATCTCAAGAGGTTGAAGCTTACCAGATGGTTTCTGGTGCTCAATCTTCACCTTCTGACAAATCAAACATTTGGACACGTAGACCGCTGTGTATTTCTTCATGCCCGGCCACCAAAAATTTCTCTTTAAGTCTTGGTACATTTTTGTAGCACCAGGGTGGATAGTAAACTGGCCCTTATGAGCCTCTGCCATAACCTCCTCAGTCAATGGCCCTCGAAGGATTACAACCATCTTCTGGAACAGCAGCAATCCATCCTCATTCCAATACACACCGTCTTGAGAAGTGCGCCCCTTTATAAGGAGTTCACTCTCAGGTCTCGGAACTTCTCTATCACATAATAGATGCTCATCATCAAACTGGATAGGCTCACGGATTTCCGGCTCAAAGCGTCAGCTACCAAATTGGCCTTGCCAGGATGGTAGCTCAACTCAAAGTCGTAATCCTTCAAGAACTCCATCCATCTCCTCTGTCTTATGTTCAACTCCTTCTGGTCAAACAGATACTTCAAACTCTTATAGTCACTGAATACAGCAAACTTCATGTCATACAGGTAATGCCTCCAAATCTTGAAAGCAAAAACAATAGCTGCCAACTCCAAGTCGTGAGTCGGGTAGTTCTCCTCATAAGGCTTCAACTGCCTCGAAGCATAAGCGACAGATTTCCCTTTCTGCATCAATACGCAGCCTAGCCCCTTCCCAGAGGCATCACAATAAAGCTCAAACTGCTCCGCAGGATCAGGAAGGACCAACACAGGTGCAGTAGTCAGTCTCTCCTTCAACTCCTGGAAGCACTCCTCACATTCATGTGTCCACACAAATGGAGTCTCCTTTAGGGTAAGGCGAGTCATCGGTAACACCGTCTTGGAGAATCCCTCAATGAACCTCCTGTAGTACCCTGCCAAACCTAAGAAGCTTCTCACTTTTGTAATCGTCTTGGGCCTCTCTCAATCCATCACAGCCTCAATCTTATTAGGATCAACTGCAACTTCATCAGCGGAAATCACATGACCCAGAAATTTCACCGACTTGAGCTAAAACTCACATTTCAACGGCTTTGCATATAGCTTTTTCTCTTTCAACACTTGCAACACAATCTTCAAGTGTCAGAATGCTCCTCCTCTGTCTTGGAGTAAATCATAATTTCGTCAATGAAGATGATCACAAACTGATCCAGGTACGGCTGGAAGATCTTGTTCATGTAGTCCATGAACACTGCGGGTTCATTGGTGAGTCCAAACGGGATCACCAAATACTCATAATGACTGTATCTCCAGCGAAACGCGGTCTTAGGGACATCCTCCGGCTTTACCCGAATTTGATGGTATCCGGACCGGAGATCAATCTTTGAATACACGCAAGCACCCCTGAGCTGATCCAACAAATCATCAATGCGTGGAAGGGGATACTTGTTCTTGATCATCACCTTGTTCAACTGTCTGTAGTCGGTGCACAATCGCATTGTCCCATCCATCTTCTTCACGAAGATGACTGGTGCTCCCCAAGGAGACACACTCGGCCGAATGAAGTCTTTCGCCAAAAGATCCTCAATATGCTTCTTCAGCTCAGCCAACTATAGTGGCGACATCCGATATAGAGCTAATGAAATAGGCCCCACACTAGGAAACAAGTCAATAGAGAACTCTATCTCCATATGCGGTGGAAACTCAGGAATCTCCTCGGGAAATACCTCGAGGAATTCCCTCACCACAGGAATGCCAGTGAGATCCTCCTGTGTCCCATTCACCAAACCTCCTAACATGACATAGCTAAATGCCCCTGCTCTCAAGGCCCTCCTCGCCTGCAGGACTGAAATGAACGGTGAGAAACTGGCTGTGGATCCACTCGGAGACATCACCACTCTCTTGACACAGCAATCAATCAATGCACAATTTCTGGACAGCCAATCCATGCCCAGAATAATCTCCAAGTTGGCCATCGGTAATCCTATCAGATCTACCGAGAAGTCACGGCCATCCCACTGAAATGCTACATCGCAATGGACAGTGGAGGTCAAACATTTTTCTCTGGAGGCGGTGGTCACCCGCATCGGTGGAGAAAGCACAACAATGGGCAACTCTAGCCCCACAGCAATCTGGGTAGCAATGAACGAATGTGTAGCCTGGAGTCAAACAAAACATCTACTGCAGAACCACCAATGGTAACTGTACCTCTGACAAGGTTCGAGGCTCTGTACGAATCCTGCCGACCAAGGGTGTACACACGTTCAGTAGCAGGTGGCACTGCTGGTGCCACCGTAGGAACCATCTGCAAGGGAACTGCTTGCACTGTAGCAGCTCTGGTCGTCGCCGACGAGCAATCTCTGGAGTAGTGGCCCTCCTTGCCACACTGGAAACAGATCAACTGGCCTGTGGAACACGGCCCAAAACATGTCTTTCCGCATCCCGAGCATCTGGGAGCAGGAGGTCTCGCTACACTCTCTTGAGCAGAAGTCCTCTTGAACTGATTTGGCGCTTGCTTAGCCGCCAACTGCTTTCCTTTACCCTTGTTCCCAAACTTCCTGTCTCTCCAGGAAGTGGAACCACCAGTACCCTGTGCCACCTCAATCTTGGCCTTCTTGGCCTTACTCGCGCTGCAAAAATCCTCAATGTCACGTCACTGCTGCACCAGAGCCCCAAAGTCTCTCGAAGCAGAACCAACAAGGTGACCAGAAATGTCCTCATTAAGTCCCCTACGGAACTTACCAGCTAAGAAAGTGGGAGTCGGCCTCGTCATCCGAGAATGAGCGAACTTAACCAGCTCATTGAACTTGGTCAGGTACTCGTCAACAGACAACGAGCCCTGTACCAAGGACAGAAAGCTTACCTTGCAAGCAATCAATCCAAGCCAAGAGTCCAAACAGCTCAAGTCCAACACAACAGATCACAATCTGATTTAGGACCAGCAATTGTATCAATACTCAAAGCTCGTAAACATAAGCATAAAGACTACGTTTTTCCTTTTGCATTTTACATCTTAAGGCTTCCCACAAAGCCATAAGCCCTTAACCCCTTAGGTTCTGACTTAGTTAAGTTATTATAGAAGTACCACTTCATCAACTAGGGTCCATAAACCTATAGGTTAGTTCTATATGAACAGTACCTCACTGTTCATCGAAATCCCAGGATATCCGGATATATGTCGGGGGCATATCCGGATATCTCACTTACCGTATCCGGATATCAATATCCGGATATCCAGAACCCATATCCGGATACCATATCCGGATATCAATATCCAGATATTTCTCGACCACATATTCGGATATTTCACGACATAATGCATTTTTTGGATTTCGTGAAGATATCCACCAAAGGTCCAACTTTTAACACTTAAATACGTTAAAGCATGCATTTTTACACTGTTTTAAGTTCATACTTAGATTACTTACTTGTTTAACTTATTAAACATGTCAAGACATCAACTTTAAAGCATAAAACTTAAGATCAAAGGTGGAAAAGCTTACCAAAGCTCAAAATAGAGCAACAATGGCTCTTGGAGCTCACAAATGGTCCCTCAAAGTTCTGACTATGCTCAGAAACGAAAATGGCTTCACAAGCTATGCCCTTTCTTCACAAAGGAAACTCCTTGGAGCTTCACAAGCCAAGAACAAAGCTCCAACCACCCAAACAAGGAAGTCAGCCCCAAACTCTCCCTCAAACAGCAACACAACACAGAACCAAGCCCTCACACTCAACCCCAATGATCACTCTTACACTTGCAAGGTATTTTGGTGGAGGAAAGTGGAAGAAAATGGCCTTTGGTTCAAGAGATGGTGATGAGAACCAATGGAATAGTGTCTTCAGAAGCTGCTCAGCCTCCTCTCCCACGTAGAATGTTAGTGCCTAGGGTTGTGTGCCTTAATAAGAGTATATATAGGCCACCTAAGGACTTAATCGTGCAGTATTAGCTTTAATAGCTAAGAAAAACATTTTAATCCCGAACTTTGGAATCTTAACCTTCTCATTTTTCTAAGATTTTTCATATTTTTATTCTATTTTTCGGAGCACATTTTCGGTACGCGTTTTTCCATAGCCAGTATCAGTTCTGGCACCAGTTCTCATTATTTTGACTTGAAACTCGTTTTACAAGTCCTACATATTATTCTAGTAATTATCATGCACTTATTATAATTTTCCGGGATACTTCACCAGTACGCATATATACCGGGTAGCAGAACCGGTATCTGAGCTTTTCGTCCGAAAAGCGACTTTCAGCATTATCTTATTGTGAAGAGATTTAACCTTGTACAATTTAATTTGTGAGTAAATCCCAAGTTTCCCTTGTTGTCTTCTTTTCAGCAACACTTAACAACACTAAATCTGCCATTGTGAGGTACATATTGGCAATGACGTTGTTCTTTTCACATTTTTTATGTTAGGTCTTTGGGTCTACCTTCAATTGCAGCTAAGCAATTTTCCTTCCTCAAGATTGTCTTCATATTCAGCTTCCAAAGGGAAAAATTACTCTCATTGAACTTCTCAACCTCAAACTTTGCCTCCAATGTGTCGACATTACACTGAATATTAATTGCATCTGGTTACACTATTTCGTCGTGGATAGTAATTATGAACAACAGCACATTGTGAATAGTAACTAGTAATTGATGAGTTATGATACCATTGTTAGATAATAGAGTATCATGCAACTAAAATAGAGTTAAGAGAAATCGGAGTCTCAAGATACTTTTAACCACACCAATTGGCTAGGTAAATGTAAATCAATGGGAGTCTCTTTGTGCTATGCAACGGTGACTGATTAAATAACCACTCATTTCCCTAGACACCAACGGTGTAATTAACTTTATCTTGATTTCACCGGTCAAGAAAGCAACAAATACGCCAAGTGAAGAGGCACACAAAATTTACGTGAAAAATCCAATTAGAAAAATCAAAAAAACTTTTTATTATATGGAACAAATTATGCCTCTCTCTAAAATATAAGGAGAGACCAATATCACTCTCTCATAAGAGAATATATTTCATTCAAAATAACACTTAAAAACACTTAGTTCTAACTGGGTATACTAAGAAACACTCTTAAACTCGGGATGTTGGAATGATTTGAAATTTGGGAGCTAACAATCAATGCGTAAACATGTTGCTGCCCTTTTTCCTTCCACGTGCAAAATGAATTGCACTCCTCCAAATTCAGCCACCTTCAAATGTGAAAAGAAGGCCATCGCATTTGCATATGAAACGGAGACAAAAGCCACCTATGGCTTTACCTTTTCATCACGTATTGGGTCTAAAAGTAACCTTTAGGAACTAGTCCATGACTTGTCATGGCGAGTGGTCCCGAGCATAATTATTTTCTGTTCTTGTATTATTATCGTAAGGGTTCGGTTTTTTTTATTTTTGCAGTTTATTGCAGATAAGTTATCTGCACTAAATTCAATACGATGTCGTTTTAGGTAAAAATTATAGTATTTTTATAATTTTAAATTATTTTAGAATTATAATAGTTTTTATATTTATAACTTTTTAAGATTTTAATACAAAAATGACATTTTAAGAATAAGTACAGATAACTTGTCTTGTATAAACCTTTTTTCCTTATTTTAAAGCAAATTTACCGTCAACAGGGTAATAGAAAAAGGAGAAAAAAGAACAAAGAAAGAAAGAAAAAAAATATGCGTATCAATATCTCTCACAGCATTCAGTTTCTTTACAGCCCAAAAGATGGGCCATGTCAGCATAGATAATTGGACCAAAAGAAGTGCAGAACAACTAATAAATTGATGTTTCCCGCCAATGGCCAATGACGCACCAGAGGAAACTATTGTATTATCCAGATATTTTAAACTGTTGTAAGAGAATAATGTATAACTAATTTATATAAAATTTTAAAATATATATTAAAAAAATCTAAGATTATAAAAACATGTAATTAATTAAAAATTTGTATTGAACTTTTTTTATGAAATTGAATTTAAAATTCAAATGAAAAAAATTACGAATGACATATTTCATTTTACAGAGAAGAATAGATTCAGAAATTAATTCTTTCTTTGGATATACAATATTATCAATGCTGGACTATGTGGATAAATTATAATTTACTCTTGATATTCTCAAACAATTAATATTTAATTTGAAATTTATTGAATAATATTAAATTTAATTGAATGTATTTTGAGCTGGGTTTAATGACTAAATTGCTGTTATTTTAAAATTATTTATCTATTTACCATATTTTAAAATAATTTATTAATTTATCATCTTTAATCAAAGTTAATTATTCTCTACCATATCGGTCTCATAAAAATAACACGTGTCAGTCACATGTCATTTGACACTGTTATGTTTATGAGACCTGCAGAGTAAAAAAAAAAACAACTCTAATAAAATTAAGGTATATTGGTAAATAACTTTTAAAATAGGATAAATTAATAAAAAAGTCTTATAAAATAAGCACAATTGATGATTCTCCCTCTGAACTGAGTCGGAATGTAAGTTGGATATCTGAATCTCATCTTGATGGTGAAACTCTAAAGTTAGGTATGACTTAGAGTATTGAAGTAATAATCTTATGGTAGAGTATTGAAGTAATAATTTTACGGGGGGAAATGTGTGTAATTTTAAAGGATATAAACTTGTGTCATTTTAAATGAGAGAAAGAGATAGATTATGGAAGAGAGAGAGTGGACAAAAAAATAAAGGTGTGAGTCTCACCTCTTTATAAAAGTGAAATGACACAAGTTGTGTCATTTTAAAGGATAAATACTTTTATCTAATTTTATACATATAAATAGAGATTATCTAGTCTCGCGTTGTACGAGAAAAGAAATATTATATCATAAATACATAGTGGTGGAGCCCATTACCTAAAAAAAGTAAAAGGAAAAAGTTGTATGATTATTGAATGATATGTACGGAAAAAAACTTATCTAGGAGAATAATTTTTCCCATATAAATATGGATTTTATAAGAGTTATGTTGTAGGAAAAGTGGTTGTGTTATGTTATAGAGATTTGTTTTGTGTGTCGGAGTTTTTTTTTTTTTGCTGCGGGTCCCACAAGATGTTGTGTGTGTAGGAAAATTTTGGTGATCATATTAAATGATAGATGATAAACCCTATAAATATATAATTGTTGAGTGAGTGCTGCCTCCCCATACGTTAAAAATGGAAATTCCTTTGGCTGAATATTCAGGAGAGAGGGAGACCTACTTGCATGGTTTCTCAAAATTTTCTTATAAAGTGCAATTTGGCATTAAATACCGGATCTGTTGGACATCATGGATACAAGGATGGCAATATTTGCATAGTGTAGGTGAATCTAGATTTGAACCCTGAATAAAGGGTTATTGTGCTAAATCCGGATTGGGATGAAGAATAATTTCTATAATTATACAATTCACTCACGTGTCAATGTGTCATGCTCTAATCATATTAGCTAAGCCTATATAATAATCTGAAAAAGCTACACATTTTTTTTTTTTTTTTTTGGTAAAGGAAAGGCTAATGCCCAAAAACAATCAGAAAATTAGTGGATGACTAAAGCACGATCTCTCCCAGCAGCAGAGGAAAGATCAGCTAAATACAACAAAGAAATTCCAGCAGGAGGAATGTCACATATAACTTTATTAACTTCCGGCTTCTCATCTAGAATATAATTAGTCATCCAATCCATGCAAATGTTACCTTCTTTATAAGTATGGCTCAGCTTAATACTCCGGTCTTTCTATGTATCCGAGAAATCAAATGACTCTCACAGAATGCTAGACATTAATCTCTCGTGGTCTTTGTGCTTACATCTTAATTAAGTGCCAACTAATCCTTGAAATTTCTCTCAAACCACAAAACCAGCTGGCGGTCTAAATATTGACACAACTAACAAACCACAACACACGAAGCATATAGCCAAAACTGTCTGGTAGACCAACCAGTCAAAACACCTTCTACCCATGATCTAAGCCCTATCTCTCTCTCTTCTCTCTCTCTCTCTCTTATCCAACAAACTTATTGATATCTTCATCTTACAAACATGGTAATTCTTGGTTCTCTCGCGCATCCACCTTAAAGTCATACATCTTTTTAAACTCTCTTTCTCTCCTACCCACAATACGCACACACATATCTGCAAGTCTGCTTCTCTTTCTCTCCTTGGAACTTCCCCTTACCTTCTTTTCTCTATTTGGGATTTAATGGTTTGATTTTCAGCTCAGATCCACACAAATATACACCTTTTCTTTGTCTATTTACTTGTCGTAAAAACCCAGAACCCAATTTTTTTTCCACTTTCCTTACTTCAGGATAGTTATTTTGAAAGAAGAGAAGTAAGTAACCGAAAGCCTGCTGATGCAAAACCCAGTTGGGAACAATGGCTGCGCCACTAGGTAGTAGGCTTCAAAACATGTTACAGGCTGCGGTGCAATCTGTTCAGTGGACTTATAGCCTCTTCTGGCAAATATGTCCACAACAAGTGTATGTATTATTAATTAATTTATTTATTTACTTCCTAACTTTTAATTCTAGTTACATAAAATGTCCATAACATTAGTCATAAGGTCATATATATATATGTGTGTATATGTTGATTTAGGATTCTTGTTTGGGGTGATGGATACTACAATGGGGCAATTAAGACTCGGAAGACAGTGCAACCAATGGAGGTTAGTGCTGAGGAGGCGTCTCTCCAAAGAAGCCAGCAACTTAGAGAACTCTATGAATCATTGTCCGCCGGAGAAACAAACCCGCCAACTCGCCGGCCTTGCGCCGCCTTGTCGCCGGAGGACTTAACGGAATCTGAATGGTTCTATTTGATGTGTGTCTCATTCTCATTTCCTCCTGGTGTCGGGTAAGTCAAGTTAATTAATCAATTCTTTAACGCTCTTTTTTAAAATCTTGAATTATATTTGATGTTATGAATCCTTGTATGAGATAGGACATTTTATATAAATAGTTTGATTCCAAAATGTTCATGTTTCCTTTTGAAGATAAGTGGAGCGATAGCTTTAGTCAAGTCACTGAGTGAAAGAGAAAGGTAGAGGCTAGCTAGCTAGCTAGCTATATTGTGACTTGTGAGTTTAAATGCAATAGTATTATGAGCTGCGAAAATTTAATAACTTGCCAAATGTGCTAACTTAGCTTTTGAAATCAAACTCCTTCCTTTCTTTTGTTGGAGAAAATTAAAGACGTTAAATCATTTTCTCATAAAAGAGCTTGGCTACTAGTTGTCAATGTAGTATAAATGCAATTTACCCCAGTGAGAAATGCTTTTCGGTGAGGCATGCAGAACTGGCGCACATGCTGTCGTGAGTATAGTTTAAATGCTATATCAACAGCTTCGAATTTATGAAGCCTTAGCAAGAAACTGGATATGCAAAAGTGAAAACCAAGTGCATATTATTTTGAGGGATAGGATATTGTAACAACCAAATAATGTTACTACCATATCTTAACCGTTGATTTTCGCCAATCAACGGTTATTATTTATTGCGAATTAATAATTAAATAATGAGTTTGATTTGAAAAATGATAACCTTTGATTGGCGAAAATCAACGGTTAAGATATGGTAGTAACATTGGTAGTAACATTATTTGGTTGTTACATTATTTGGTTATTTGAAAGGATGTTGTTCTTTTTTTATGTTGAAAAATTAAATGAAGAGACGGTAAAACATTTACTAATTTATTTTAATTTTAATTTAACTTTTTTTTGTTGGAAGTTTTTTTTCACGTATAGTATCAATTTGTCTCTTCCAAAAAGGTAGCTAAGGGTC
The DNA here is from genome assembly GCA_032173675.1 of Gastrolobium villosum. Classification (NCBI taxonomy): domain Eukaryota; kingdom Viridiplantae; phylum Streptophyta; class Magnoliopsida; order Fabales; family Fabaceae; genus Gastrolobium; species Gastrolobium villosum. Next base: position 58,176 of record JAVKPL010000815.1, read on the forward strand.
TTTACTTCTTCATCCTGGATTCGAGGGTATCTCAGATTCTTCTTTCAGGAGTAAATGAAGAACAGTTAGATTTCGTAAATTTGTCAATCTGACAAGCCTATAATTGAGAGTCATGGAATAAATTTGGACCATTCTATCAATTAAAATTTTTGCTGAGCTGGTTGAGTATTTATATGCTTCTAGAGAACGGCAGCTAGAGGGAGTTGCTTACTTCGAGAAACCAGACAATTTAATGCGCTCAAATTTCGAAGTAAGATAGCTGCAAAAAAACTACCACTAACTTAAATAGCATCCTGCATTCGGAAGTTTTCTCAATCACACTTCCCTCTTCCCCTCTCTCTCTCTCTCTCTCTCTCTCTCTCTCTCTCAATCACCATTTTCATTTGGGAAAACATATTAGGGCTCCGAGTTTGGATGAAAGCTGTTTCTATAGCTCTCTAGATTCTCCCAAGTTGCTCATGCACCTATGGAAAAGATAACATCAATTGGTCCAGATATGAAGATGGGTGCACGTGCTACCAAATGTTTCAGTAAGCCTAATTAGTTCTCAATTATGGAAGTGGTAATAGAGCTATTGTCAGGATTAGTTCTCAATTATGTAAGTGGTAATAGAGCTATTGTCAGGATTAGGACAAAGAAAAAGGTTAATAAAGCTGATTGGAGAGGGAATCTAATAATGATGCACTAACTTAATGGCTCTATCATCTACACAAAGCAACTCATTAATTAATTGGTTCTACGAACTATTAATTAATTGGTTCTACGAACTACTTAGGTTCTATACAGTTATTAATGTAAAATTGGCAATGTAATTGTAAAAGAAACTTGGATACACCACCTCAAAAGCTAGCTCAAAGGGTGGAAGTGTCCAAGATCTTATAAACTCTATATTAGTTGTTCATCCAACCAACGTGAGACTATATATCTCAACACGCCCCCTCACACGAGAGCCCATTGGGCTTAAAGAGTGGATAATGCAACAGGCCCAGCCTACCTGTGCTAAAAAATTCCACAAGAGAAAGTGGGGGACGACGAGACTCTGATACCATGTACAGAACCTTGGGATACACCACCCCAAAAGGTAGCTCAAAAGGTGGGAGTGCCCAAGGTCTTATAAGCTCCACATTGGTTGCACATACAACCATGCAACGTGGGAGTATATATCTCAAAATAATTAATAATGACATGTTCATTTAGCTACACTTTGATGCTTTGAGTTCAAATTAGGCTATGAGTAATTGATGCATACACTTATGCCATACTATATATATTATATTATTGCTAAGACTATGGTGCAAATGTTAAAGTGGCAACTATATATATGAAAATATTTATTAGATTCTACTCTAGTTTCTCTTATATAAGCTTCTTTCTCTTATATTCAAATTTAATCTACCAGTCAATAATTTGCCTAACTTCTTGTTGTGTTAGTATGATTATTGTAGTGTAGGATTGGCTAAAAATGATTTGAGTTTTTTAAGGTTGCCGGGAAAAGCATATGCCAGGAGGCAGCATGTATGGCTCGCTGGTGCAAACGAGGTCGACAGCAAAACATTTTCAAGAGCTATTCTAGCCAAGGTGTGCTCCAATCACCACATAATTAATACCTAATAATTTTTATTTTTTTTATAACAATACTAATAATTTTAATTACCAAGCACATACTAACTAGCCTAATTTTTCACTTATTTCGTAATTTTTCACTTCTAAAAGAAGTTACAAAAGTTGCTTTTTCTTTTTTCTTTTAAGGGACAAGTTGCTTTTAATTACTTTAGGATTAATTTACTGAACGTCATGATGAAGGTTAATTAATTAATATACTAACTAGCTTCTGTTGAATCTGTTCCCTCCGGTTTCTCAATGATTGCAAAATTTTCCACGGCTAGAGCGCTCGTATACAGGTATAAATTCTTCCATTGTATAATTTTATAATCAATTCTTTTCTAATTCAAAAAAGAAAAGAAAAAATGAAGTAAATAATCTTGTTTTGTATAATTTTTTTGGGCCATGCAAACTACAGACGGTGGTGTGCATTCCTCTATTAGACGGCGTCGTTGAGTTTGGTACAACAGAAAAGGTAACCTTGATTCCCTCGTAAGTTGTTGTTACCTTGTCGAGCAACCAACGTCGTATGTTTGTTTCTTAGGTTCAAGAAGACCTTAATTTCATCCAACATGTGAAAAGCTTCTTCATAGACCACCATCCTCTGCCGCCGAAGCCTGCACTCTCGGAGCACTCAACCTCCAACCCCACCTCCTCCTCCGCCGTCATGTACACCGTGGCTGACCCGCCCGCCGCCAATCCCAACCAAGACGACATGGATGAAGATGAAGAGGAGGAGGAAGAAGAAGAAGATGACGAAGAAGACGAAGCTGAATCTGGCTCCGAAGATGAAACGGGAGGCCGTAACGCCTGCCCGACGTCGACGCCGGACATGATGGCCGCGACGGCGGCGGAGCCAAGCGAGTTGATGCAGATGGAGATGCCGGAGGATATCCGGGTCGGGTCACCAAACGACGGGTCGAATAACTTGGACTCGGACTTTCATTTGCTAGCAGTGAGCCAGACAGGGAACCCGTCGGGTCAAGCTGAGTCAACCCGGAGGTGGGGCCCGATTCAAGACCCGTTGGTTTCGCTACAAGTTCAACTACCGGCGTCAGGTAAACTGGTAGTTAATTAGTTAGACAGACACACACGTGACATGATATCATATACAACAACTGGCACAGCACTGGACTGCACTGCATCAACTCATCAAACAAACATTCAACACCTAAAAAAAATGAGAGTATATTTACCAAAATAAAAAATAAATAAATAAATAAAATGAAAAAAATGAGAGTGTATAGTGTATACCGTGACATTCATTAAATTTGGAAAACGAAATCTAGACAGTGAAGGACCACGATAGATGACGCATATAGAGAAGAGAGGACGGTGATAAGATCGATCCAAGCACTATCCCAGTCTCGTCTGTCATAGATTGCTATGTTAATGTATGTGCATGTGGTCCATCTAATTAATCTCTTTGCCTCGTACTTTTTAGTGGGACCCACTTCTCTGTATACGCATTGTGTACGTAAAACCAACATCCATGCTCCCCATGCAATATACAGTAAAAAGAAAACATAAAAATAGTAATGGAAGAACAATGTGTGTACATCAATGACTTAAGTTGGTAACTTGTCGTGAGGGAATACTTAATAACGATAAAGACAATTCCCTCATAGAGTTTAAATTTATTATTTATTTATTTATTTACTTCCTATCAATTTTTTTATTAACAAGTAATTTGTGAGTGTCGTAAGAGGTTCACAGGGAGACATGTGATATGTCCTGTGCAATAGAATACTATAACCTTCTTTCTCCGTAACTTTTTCTTTATCAAAATCAACATAAGTTTAGGAGTTTAAGAATAAGGATAGGATTTTATTTTTTTTTATGTACCTTTTAATATATATCCTATCAATTTTTATGAATTACTACTATTTTTTTTTTTTGCTACATACTAGTTTTCACTCAAACTGCATTATTTTTAATGTTTATAATTAATGTGGTACACATATTTAATGATACATAATAAGTTTTTTTATATTACTTTAAAAGTACCTAAGAATATCTTTTATTTGGTATATATGGTTTCTCATAGCCACTCTAATCATATAACTTTTTTTTTAGATAAAGGTGGATTTCCAACAATAATTCACATAACCTCACACGTGTTAACTATTTATGAAGTGACTCGTCCTTACACAATTATTTTTTTCTCCAAACCAAATGGATGTGTAAAGATTTGGCAGGGGACCTTTCCGGCTGTCTTTTTGTGCAAAGAAGAAATGTTTACAGGAAAAAAAATCTAAGTGGACACCGTATGTTATAAATTCTAATATCAAATAAATTGTTATTTAACATATATAAAAATATTTTTAAAACCTTATACATATTAAATAATAGGCTTTATTTTTGTTATGTTACATGATGTAACATAATCTCCCTACAAACATAATTTTATGTGAGTCTCATTCCTTGATTTTTTTTTCTCTCCTTTCTTCTTTCTCCTCTCTCTTCTCAAATGTGTGGATAAGTTTGTTATGTTACATCATCTAACGTAACAAACATAAAATCCTTAAATAATAGTTTGAATATGGAGTGCATCTATCTAAAATTAGTCACAGTCAAAGACTCTACTCAGAAGAGCTAGGAAAAGATTATTCAGCTGTTGCAAGAAATGACTCAGCACTTTCATGTTTTCAACTAAATAGTTAAAAAGAAAAATAATGCTTATTGAATTTGTCTTCGCACAAACATTAAGAAAATCAACCAATTAACCTAACCATTTGAATTTTTAGAAGATAAATCCTTAACATTATCGATGTTACAAATTCTACACATAACAAATTAACAATTAGGATCTTCTTTTCATCTCCTACATGTTTTTAACTTTGCAGTACTTCCTCCACTAGAAGACTTGACACAAGAAGACACATACTACGCTCAAACGGTATCAAACATCCTCCAAAACCAGTGCAACCGGTGGACAGAGTCACCTTCCATTGGCGGTTACATCAGTTACTCCACCCAATCAGCTTTCGCCAAGTGGTGCAGCCTCGCCGACCACCACTTCCACACGGCGGTAGACGGCACCAGTCAGTGGCTCCTCAAGTACATTCTATTTACAGTCCCATACCTACACGCCAAGAACCACGACGAGAGTTCTCCCCAAACCCGAGACTCCGCCGCCGCAGCCGGAGGCGACCCGGCCACCAGGTTACGCGGCAAGGGTACAGCGCAAGACGAGCTGAGCGCGAACCACGTGCTGGCGGAGCGCCGCCGCCGCGAGAAACTGAACGAGAGGTTCATCATTCTGAGGTCTCTGGTTCCATTCGTGACGAAAATGGACAAGGCTTCCATATTAGGGGACACAATCGAGTACGTGAAACAGCTTCGCAGGAAGATTCAGGACCTGGAGGCGCGTAACCGCCAGATAGAGGTTGAACAACGGTCGAGAGTGGCGGAGCAACCGGTGGTGCAGAGGACAAGTAGCAGCACGACGAAGGAACAACAGAGGAGTGGGGTAACTGTTTTGGTGGGGCCCGAGAAGAGGAAGGTGAGGATCGTTGAAGGGAGGGCGAAGACGGTGGAGGTTGAGGCTTCAGCATCAGTGCAAGTTTCGATCATAGAGAGCGACGCGCTTTTGGAGATTGAGTGCACTCACAGAGAAGGGTTGCTTCTTGACGTTATGCAAATGCTGAGGGAGTTGCGAATAGAGGTTATTGGGGTTCATTCTTCGCTGAACAATGCGGTGTTTGTGGCGGAATTGAGGGCTAAGGTTAAGGAAAATGCAAACGGGAAGAAGGTTAGCATTGTTGAAGTGAAGAGAGCACTTAACCAAATTATACCCCACACAACTGACTAGTGAAATAGGTTAGTGAAGCATTTTCACAAACATTTACAAATCATTGTTCCAAGTGGAAACTGTCGGCGTATTCATCTCCAATCACAATCATTTACGTGCCCATGTAGGTAGCATGTGCCATGTGGTGTGCTCTGGCTTAATGTAAATCTGAACTCATGGCCACGGTCTGAAGTCTAGTAATAAACAACCTTTTAGAAGCACTACCATATGTACCAGCGTTTGGTAAGTTGAACTAGTTGAAATTCTATTTAGTGCAGTAATTAACGATTTAGAGCAGTAAGAATAATTGAAATTGATTTGGAAAATAAGTATAATTACTTTCTAACAAGTACGTATTCAATGAAGTCACGTTAGGCGATAATTTTATCTACTATATATGCATGAAAAATGTGTGAGACTCATATTTTTTTTTTTTCTTTCTTCTACTAATTAACATGGGTCTCACATACTCTTATAGGGACATTAATCGTGCTACCACAAACTTGATCAGCTCCCGTAAGCTGTATCTGCACCTTCAACCTTTTTGGCAAGGTATAATATATCAAAATGCCACACATTTGAAAAAATACATCAAATTGTCATGGCACCATAGTCGCTGAGTTGTGTAGTGACTATGGAAGGCCACGTGTTAAATTATGCAGATGCGTAAGAAGCTTGGTTTGGCCTCAATATACCAAAATCGCTACCCTATATAGCGACTTTGGTTGAATTGCATGTGTAATGCTGGGAAAACTTCACAGGAGGTCACCCATCCCAGAATTGTTCCAAGTCAAGCACGCTTAACTGTGGAGTTCTTCCGAAGCAGATGCATCTTGTTAGTATAGGTAGTACCAATTAATTCTTATAAGTTATTCCAAACTGTGCAGTCTCACGCCTGCACTGTAACAGCCCGTGTTAACCCGGATTGTTAACATACTATCGTATTAAGCCATGCTTAATTAAAATGCGGAATAACTTTTTCTTTAATTCAATTATGACGTCATTAACCTTAGCCATCTTGGTTACTTAATCAATTTCATAAAATACTGCTTGTATGTAAATTGCAAGACAAATAACTGAAATACCTCGTGTATAATAGATAAGTGAGTATCTAAGTCGCAGGACTACAACACATAGCCTGGACCAAAATCCTGATACATTAATACAACTTTAGCTAAAAAGACAATAACAATCCATGTGGCATGGACAAACCCCATGCTCACCAAATAAGGCACAATGCCCAACAACAGTCTCAATATAATCATAACTGAAAACATAAACAGCAGTCAATTAACCAGCAACCATCATGTCAGCAAAGCACAGATAAATCTAACTCAGCTCTGGCCTCCTGCCACCTGAGCCCTCAACATTACCTGAACCTGAAATAAGCGTCCCCAAACATGGGGTGAGATCTCTAAACAAGAAATCTCAGTAAGGCAAGGGGTCCTCAAGGATCTTCCACCCCAATCTCACTTACATGTGTAATATAAGTTCAAAAACAGTATTTACAATATAAGTTCCAAAACTATGCAGTGCAACAGATATTCATGCCATGTGTGTTTATACAATCAACTGGCCAGAGAAATGCAGGAATACGTCTATACCCACATAAGTACAAGGAACACCGCTTGCACCTCACCCACAGCCTCACCATCTTGTATGTGCTACATACTCAGGCTTACCATATAGGTGGACATCACATGCATATCATGAAAGCACATTGCATATAATAGCTCAACAGCATTTCCAAAACATCAAAAGCATGTAACACAGCATGCATAAACCACATCCCCATGGGACATGGTGGAACCACAACATGGTTAAACCGAGGACACGAAAGCTTACCTTGCAAGCTAGCTATCCAAGCCAAGAGTCCGCACAAACTCAAAGTCCAAACACAGTAGAATCACAATCTGTTTTAGACCAATAATTATATCAATATTCATATTCTAATATTTACAAATGTTAAAATAGACATCTTGAGGTTTCCAACGATATACTTTATGTCTCAATCGGAGTTGTATAACTCCGGTTATGTTTTATGCAAGGTTCTTACAACAAGCTGAATTTCCAGCAATGGGGGTCGCGACTTCAAACATAAACTCAGAGAAATCCCCTTATCCAATGGATCTGAAAATTTACAGGGTTGTAGCCCTATGTGTTAGCTTCACATAGGTCCAAACCTCACTCAAAATCTTGAAAGCAAAAACAATGGCTGCCAACTCCAAGTCGTGAGTCGGGTAGTTCTCCTCATGAGGTTTCAACTGTCTTGAAGCATAAGCAACAGCTTTTCCTTTCTGCATCAACACACAGCCTAACCCCTTTCCTGAGGCATCGCAATATAACTCAAACTGCTCCGCAAGATCGGGAAGGACTAACACAGGAGCAGTAGTCAGTCTCTCCTTCAACTCCTGGAAACACTCCTCACACTCATGTGTCCACACGAATAGAGTCTCCTTTCGGGTAAGGCGAGTCATCGGTAGCACCATCTTGGAGAATCCCTCTATGAACCTCCTGTAGTACCCTGCCAAACCTAAGAAGCTTCTCACTTCTGTAACCGTCTTGGGCCTCTCCCAATCCATCACGGCCTCAATCTTGTTAGGATCAACTGCAACTCCATCAGCAGAAATCACATGACCCAGAAATTTCACCGCCTTGAGCCAAAACTCACATTTTGACGGCTTAGCATATAGCTTTTTCTCTTTCAACACTTGTAAAATAATCTTCAAGTGCTCAGCATGCTCCTCCTCTGTCTTAGAGTAAATCAAGATGTCGTCAATGAAGACGATCACAAACTGATCCAGGTACGGCTGGAAGATCCTGTTCATATAGTCCATGAACACTGCGGGTGCATTGGTGAGTCCAAATGGGATCACCAAGTACTCATAATGCCCATACCTCGAGCGAAACGCTGTCTTTGGGACATCCTCCGGCTTTACCTGTATCTGATGGTAACCGGACCGGAGATCAATCTTGGAATACACGCAAGCACCCCTGAGCTGATCCAACAAATCATCAATGCGTGGAAGGGGATACTTGTTCTTGATTGTCACCTTGTTCAACTGTCTGTAGTCGGTGCACAACCGCATAGTCCCATCCTTCTTTTTCACAAAAATAACCGGTGCTCCCCAAGGAGACACACTCGGCCGAATAAAATCTTTCGCTGAGAGCTCCTCAATATGCTTCTTCAGCTCTGCTAACTCCGGTGGCGACATCCGGTATGGAGCCAACGATATAGGCCCCACACCAGGCAATAAGTCAATGAAGAACTCTATCTCCCTCTGCGGTGGAAACTCAGGGATCTCCTCGGGAAACACCTCGAGGAATTCCCTCACCACAGGAATGCCAGTGAGATCCTCTTGTGTCCCACTCACCAAACCTCCCAACATAACATAGCCAAATGCCCCTGCTCTCAAGGCCCTCTTCGCCTGCAGGACTGAAATGAACGGTGAGGAACTGGCTGTGGACCCACCCGGAGACATCACCACTCTCTTAGCACAGCAATCAATCAATGCACAGTTTCTGGACAGCCAATCCATGCCCAGAATAATCTCCAAGTTGGCCATCGGTAATCCTATCAGATCTACCGAGAAGTCACGGCCATCCCACTGAAACGCTACATCGCGATGAACAGTGGAGGTCAAACATTTTTCTCCGGTGGCGGTGGTCACCCGCATCGGTGGAGAAAGCACATCACTGGGCAACTCAAGCCCCACAGCAATAGGGGTAGCAACAAAAGAATGCGTTGCCCCGGAATCAAACAATACATCAACAGCTGACCCACCAATGGTAACAGTACCTCTGACCAGGTTCGGATCTCTGTCCGACTGCTGACGATCAAGGGTGTACACTCGCCCCGTAGTAGGTGGCACGACTGGTGCCCCAGTAGGAACCATCTGTAATGGCACAGCCTGCACTGCAGCAACTCTCGCCGTCGGGCAATCTCTGGAGTAGTGGCCCTCCTTGCCACACTGAAAGCAAATCAACTGACCGGTAGAACACGACCCAAAGTGTGACTTCCCGCATCCCGAGCATCTGGGAGCAGGAGGTCTAGCTGCGCTCCCCTGAGCAAAAGTCCTCTTGAACTGGTTCGGCGCTTGCCGAGCTGCCATCTGTTTACCCTTTCCCTTGTTCCCAAACTTCTTGTCTCGCCAAGAAGTGGAACCACCAGCTACCTTCATCGTCGTCGTCGTCTCATCCGTCTTGGCCTTCTTGGCCTTACTCGTGCTGTAGAAGTCCTCAATATCACGACACTGCTGAACCAGTAACCAGCAATGTCCTCACTAAGTCCCCTGCGGAACTTAGCCGCCAAGAATGTAGGAGTAGGCCTCGCCATCCTGAAGTGTGAAAACTTCACCAGCTCGTTAAACTTGGACAGGTACTCGTCGACTGACAATGAGCCCTGAACCAAACGGTCAAACTCCCCTTGCTTCCTCTCCTGTGCATCACACGGGAAATACTGACCCAGAAAACACTCCTCAAAGAACGGCCACGTCATCACACGGCCCTGCATCTAGTAGATGAGAGAAATGTTGGTCCACCACTCATGGGCCTCGCCCTCCAGCATGTAAGTGGCAAACATCAGCTTCTGCGGATCGGTACACTGCATGATTTGGAAGATCTTGTCCAACGCCTGTAACCATCTGGCAGCAGCAATGGGATCATAAGATCCGTCAAAAGAAGGTGGCTTATGCTTGCGGAAAGCATTCAGCCTGCGGTCGATCTCGTCACGATCCTCAGCAAATACGGGTATGGTCTGCAAAGCCCCCGTCAAATGACTACCCTCACCCATCTGACTCTGGGTGTCCTCCTGTTGACTAGGCGGAGGTGGAGGCGGTGGCGGCGGTGGAGGTGGTGGAGGACACTGGCCAGCAGCAGGACCAGCCCTCAACTCCTCCAACATGACCCTCATCATAGTCATGTTGGCCATCCGGTTCTCCTCCAGAACCTCAGCAGTGGCTCTCCGGTTCGCCTCTCTGATGGCGTCCAGCATCGCCTGGTTTGCCAACCTCGTGGCCTCCTGGTCGGCTAGTCGGGCCGCCTGCATCTCAGCTAATGCAGCCAGGATAGGATCCGATTGATCCTCGCTCGTACTAGGGTTCCTCCTCGGTGGCACCATGACTCTGCACAAGTTACACATAGAATGAGTTGATCAGGCCCACGCCATGTGGTCACATATGCATTATCATAATACACACCAATCAGAGAGAACACAAAGTAGACACGCAACGAAACATCCTAAGTTATTGCAATACATACAGGCTTTTCCCTAGAAAGTGCTCTGATACCATAAAATGTAACAGCCCGTGTTAACCCGGATTGTTAACATACTATCGTATTAAGCCATGCTTAATTAAAATGCGGAATAACTTTTTCTTTAATTCAATTATGACGTCATTAACCTTAGCCATCTTGGTTACTTAATCAATTTCATAAAATACTGCCTGTATGTAAATTGCAAGACAACTAACTGAAATACCTCGTGTATAATAGATAAGTGAGTATCTAAGTCACAGGACTACAACACATAGCCTGGACCAAAATCCTGATACATTAATACAACTTTAGCTAAAAAGACAATAACAATCCATGTGGCATGGACAAACCCCATGCTCACCAAATAAGGCACAATGCCCAACAACAGTCTCAATATAATCATAACTGAAAACATAAACAGCAGTCAATTAACCAGCAACCATCATGTCAGCAAAGCACAGATAAATCTAACTCAGCTCTGGCCTCCTGCCACCTGAGCCCTCAACATTACCTGAACCTGAAATAAGCGTCCCCAAACGTGGGGTGAGATCTCTAAACAAGAAATCTCAGTAAGGCAAGGGGTCCTCAAGGATCTTCCACCCCAAGCTCACTTACATGTGTAATATAAGTTCAAAAACAGTATTTACAATATAAGTTCCAAAACTATGCAGTGCAACAGATATTCATGCCATGTGTGTTTATACAATCAACTGGCCAGAGAAATGCAGGAATACGTCTATACCCACATAAGTACAAGGAACACCGCTTGCACCTCACCCACAGCCTCACCATCTTGTATGTACCACATACTCAGGCTTACCGTATAGGTGGACATCACATGCATATCATAAAAGCACATTGCATATAATAGCTCAACAGCATTTCCAAAACATCAAAGCATGTAACACAGCATGCATAAACCACATCCCCATGGGACATGGTGGAACCACAACATGGCTAAACCGAGGACACGAAAGCTTACCTTGCAAGCTAGCTATCCAAGCCAAGAGTCCGCACAAACTCAAAGTCCAAACACAGTAGAATCACAATCTGTTTTAGACCAATAATTATATCAATATTCATATTCTAATATTTACAAATGTTAAAATAGACATCTTGAGGTTTCCAACGATATACTTTATGTCTCAATCGGAGTTGTATAACTCCGGTTATGTTTTATGCAAGGTTCTTACAACAAGCTGAATTTCCAGCAATGGGGGTCGCGACTTCAAACATAAACTCAGAGAAATCCACTTATCCAATGGATCTGAAAATTTACAGGGTTGTAGCCCTATGTGTTAGCTTCACATAGGTCCAAATCTCACTCAATTTAGAGCTCTGTAGCTCCAGATATCGCAATTTTACTAAACTAGGTCGCTGCTGTCTCGCGAAGTATTCGATTACTGCATTTTCCCAGAAAAGTATTCGAATACTGCCCGAAAAGTATTCGAATACTTCTTCGACAGAATGCAGAAAACTGAGTTTTAAAGGTAAAATCGACCTCCAATGATCCAAACTCGATTTGGAGTCCAAGAACTCCTTAAACAGATGTTTAATAACATGTTATGAACCCAAAAACACATTCCTTTAATCAAATGGTTCAAGTCACGATTTTTAATTGCTTAAACAAGCTTAAAACATCAAAATACACAAAGTGTGACCAAAGTATACCTTCCAAGTCTTAAAACTCCGAAAATGAAGTGGCTTGGAGCTCCAAACCCAGCTCCAAGGTTCTGTCCATATAGGTGTACGAAAATGAATAACAAGGTTACACCTTTCCCCTTCAAAATGGCTTCTTGAAGCCTTTAAAGTCAAGGACAAGACTCACACCACAAAAACACACCAACTCAGCCCCAAAATCACCCTATAACAGTGGCTACCACTCAGAAATGGAGAACCTTTCACTCTCGAAAGGTTCAAACACACTCACACAAGGACACTCACAAGTGTGTTTATGAAGAGAAAGAGGGAGGAATCAAGCAAAAGATGAAGACTTGACCCTCAAATGGTGAGAAATGCAATGAAACAGTGTTTCAGACCAGCCACCACAAGGAAACTCACGTAGGAGGTGGTTATCTAGGGTTATGTGCCCACAATAAGTTGTATATATAGGCATTTAAGCCATAGCGCACAGTGTTAGCCTTAATAGCTACGCAAAAGATCTTGATCCCAAACTTTGGAATCTAATCCTACTCATTTTTCTAAGATTTTTCATATTTTTATTTTATTTTTCGGAGCACCTTTTCGGTACGCGCTTTTCTATAGCCAGTATCAGTTCTGGCATCATCTCATATTATTTTGACTTGAAACTTGTTTTACAAGTCCTACATAATATTCTAGTAATTATCATGCACTCGTTATAATTTTCTGGGATACTTTTTCGGTACGCATTTATACCGGGTAGCAGAACCGGTATCTGCGCTTTTCTTCCGAAAAGCGACTTTCAGCATTTTTACTTACTTACTATAATTATTTAAGCCAAATAATAATTATTAAGGTCAATTATGGAATCATTTCCTAATTATCATAATTAATTCACTAATTACCTTAATTAGCGGTGCAGGTTCTTACATGCACAATCTTTGGAATCCCTTTATTTCGGGTGTCGATTCGATTCATTCATGCATATAACCCCCACGCTGGAAGCCTGTCAGGAATCGCTCCTTGTCCATACCCTTTCGCACCGGCGATCACTCCCTACCCTCGTCAACGCTCAGGATGTCACAGCATGTGCCATTACTTTTCCGTAATAGCTAACAAAACGAGCGACTTTACCATAGTAGCTACTCTATGTAACTACACTTTGGCCTTGTGAAATAGCTACCTATTTCAACTACTTTGGTCAAGTGTTTTTTACCTTGTGATTAAGTTTAATAATCCACAAATAAGAAAGAGCTATGCCGCTAATAAATTACTGGACCCTCTATTTAAAATATTTTGTCTATTCTTAAATAAAATTTTAATATTAGCATCACTAATGGATAGTAAACATAAAATTTCACAATAAGAACTTTAAAATGAAAATATAAAAAAAAAAGTATTAACGCTTAATATAAGTAATAAGGGAATTTTGCATGGTTTAAAGCTTGCAAGTGCCAGAAATTTCAAGAGAATATGGCTTTGTTGTGACAGTAAAGAAGCCCTCCTATGTGTGGAAGATCAAGCTGACTATGGTTGTTTTGATTCTATTTGCAATGAAATTAAGAATACTGCTAATAGTTTTATTAAAATCCTGTGGAGTTTCGTTCCTAGAGAATTGAATGATTGTGCAGATAGCTTAGCAAAGTTAGGTTTCAAACAGAAGGGGATTGAGATGTTGTTTTTTTCCTCTCCCCCTCTTAGCATTTTATCTGTTTGGAATGCTTTTTTCCTCTCCCCCTCTTAGCATTTTATCTGTTTGGAATGTTTTTGTACAAACTTTCTGATGGAGCATGTTTCTTTGAGCATGCAAAAGTTATTAATATAATTTGCTGGGCTAGGCCCTCCATTTTGTTAAAAAAAATACAACAATAGTAATAACACATCTCTACGATCATAGAGTATATTAATGAAAAATAAATAAATATTTATTAATGTCTTAATATATAGTTTTTTTAATTTTTGTATATGTTTTAACTCATTTTTTGTAAAATATTATAGTTTATAAAATATAATGTTTTAACATATAATTTAGAAATTTCTATATATATTTTTAATTATTATAAATTTTTTAACTCATTTTTTAATAAAATATTATTATAAAATGTTTTATAATCATATTTTATAAAAAATGAGTTGAAAAATTTATCATAATTAAAAAATTATATAGAAATTTCTAAATTATATATTAAAATATTATATTTTATAAACTATAATTTTTACAAAAAATGAGTTAAAACATATATAAAAATTAAAAAAACTATATATTAAAAATTATTTTATAAAATATTATTAATCTATTAAAATATTAATAAATATTTATTTATTTTTCATTAATGTACGCCATGATAGTAGATATGTGTTATTATTTATATAGAAATGTTAATATTTTTTTTTTGATATTTTCATTTTAAGTTTCTTATTGTAAAATTTTATGTTTGATTTCCATTATGTAACATGAGTTTACTATCTATTAGTGATGTTAATGTTAAATTTTTATTTAAGAATAGATAAAATATTTAAAATAGAGGGTCTAGTAATTTATTAACGGTATCACTCTTTCTTATTTGTGGATTATTAAATTTCATGAGAAAGAGCACTTGACCAAATTAGTTGAAATAGGTAGCGACTATGGTACAATTATTCAAAAGAAAGGCCAAAGTAGCTACATAGGGTAGTTACTATGGTAAAGTCGCTGGTTTTGTCAGCACTATGGGTAGATGTCACAATTCAACCAAAATCGCTATATATGGTAGCGACTTTGGCATACTCAGGGAAAACCAGGCTTCTTACGCATCTGCATGGCTAACACATGGCTTTTCATAGTCTCTATATAACTCAGTGAATATAGTGTCGTGATAGTTTGATGTATTTTCTCAAACGTGTGGCATTCTGGTACATTATATATATTTTTATGGTAGTACGTTCAATGTCCCTACTTTTATGTGTGTAGGAGATAAATTTCTCTCCTATGCGCACATAAAAGTGTGTAGGACTCATGCGAGGCCATGTAAAGAGGAAAAAGAAAAGAAAAATATTGGGCCCACACACCTTTATGTGCGTTTAGGAGATAAAATTTATCTCCTACAATATGAGAATACCATATGTGATGCTAACAAACCGGTCGCGCAGGGGGTGTTAAATTTTATGGTATCAGAGCCTTAATCAAACTCAAACTACTCAATCTTAAACCACATTTTCATAAATGGAACCCTAAATATGCATCTCCTCAAAACACCAACAAAGGTGAAAATGCTTACCACAATACCACCACAAAGGTCCAAGGAAGGAGTATCAAGCAACCAAGAGACAGTAGTTCACCTCAAGCCCTCCAATCTTCAAGATTTTTGCCCCCACAGCCAAAATCTTTACCCACAATGGTTCCCAACTAAAATGGAGTGATGAGTTTTAAAGAGGATGAAATTTGAGGCAAGATTGGCTTTGGAATGGATGAGTTTGGTGGAGAAATAGATAAGTTAGGGTTTGAGCTTCAAATAAATGGTTTCTCTCCTTCTCTCCCTCTGTTGTCTTCGTCGAAGAAGAAGAAGAAGAAAAGGAGGGCCTCTTTCCTTGTTTTCCAACTAACATAGCTAAGTTCAATTCAACCGGGTAATAACTCATTTATCAATTTAACTCTGTTCTCTTTTAAACTTTACCCAAATGTTTGGAATGTTTTTCTAGGAATATTTCTATTTTTACATTTATATTTTGGATACTTTTGTCTGCACATACTTTTACACCATGATTTTCAATGACTGCACTTTTTATATAACACCTCGCATTTCTAAGTTTAAATATTAATATATTAAATGTGAATTAAGGAGATCAAACATGAGTTTAGTAGTTCAAATTGTGTTTAAGGAAATTACGACAAATTATGTCAAGTAATGGTTCATTGATCATGAACTTATCATGATAAGATGTACAAGGATACAATTCATGCCAAGCAAGTCTAATAAGGCCCTAATATTAATAATTAATTATTTTTAGGGTCAAAAAGTAATTATGAGAAAGTTTAGGGGTTTAGTTATAATTAAACGTAAACTCGTTTAAATTTAATTAGATGATGTAATTAAACTCCTTAGGGAATTTTAAGAACTTTAAGGTGTTTTAGTTTTGTTTAAATAAGTCTAGATCAATTGTTAAAAATAGATTAAAGTATAAATTAAATTAGAAGAAGATAATCTCATAATCTTGTAAATTAATTAGTTTTAAGGTTACTAGTATTTGTTGGTGATACTTTAAATAAATAAAAAAATCAGCTCCTTTTTTTTTTAACCATCACCTACGCATATGGAGAGTATTGATAATGCAATTATATTAACCAATAAAAAAGTTTAAATTGCAACCTATTATTTTTATCTATTAAAGTTGGTCCTCACCTTACCTTATTAGCATGACCGCCTCTGTCTTCCTTTTCTTTTTCTTGCGTATAGACAAGGTTGAATTGGTGGGAATGAATCAATAAAATAATGATTTAATGGTTAAGAAAATCAACAAAGTATATGTAAACAACTTAGCCAATCCCTTAGCTATTTTATTCGGTGGTTTTCCCTTGTAGAATCAAGCCTATGCACTTTTAATTCCTCCAAACCGCAGCAGCCCTAGGAGAAGAAGGAGAAGCTAATAAGTGTCTTCTTGTCTCTAAAACACTTAGTCACTTTGAGAAGAAAGGATCCTTGTGTTCTTGTGGTCATAACCTTTTATTTTCTTCTTCTTGTTGAGTGGTAAAAGATGAGTTCCATCCATACATCCTGCGCTTTGGAGGGGCTGTCAACAATAAAGTGTTGTGTTGTTGTTGATTAATTGATGGGTAGTTCATAACTTGTTCTCTTCAAGGTATTTAAGGTAACTAACCTCTCATTTAATATTTTTTTTTCATATATTCAGATTTGGGCATTTCTTATGAAGGCTGCTATGGTGGTGATTTGTTATGTCCAATGCTAATTTTTAAGTTTTAATTGATTAGGTATATGCCTCTTATTGTTGTGATGACATATGGTTAAAAGAATGATTGAAAAATAAATTATGGCATAACCTAGTGAATCCTATGACCATCGACCTAAGAGAGGAAATATATGAAGGTGGAGTGTTTGTGTTAATGCCCACGTAAAATAAAAACGGATGTATGTTGGAATTAAAGTTTAAGTGTATAAGATTTAAAGAATTTTCCTTAAATCTATTTATAATCAATTTGGCTATTAGATGGTTAATGTAAGTGAAAATGGTTTTGTATGTTAAACATGTTAAATAAAGTTGTTTATTAAGTGTTTAAGGATATATGAATAGGATTAATTAGTATAAAATCTAAGAAGTCCTTATAGTCCATGTTTAGTAACATATTCGGCCTTCTTGATGAAATTCGGTACATGTTGCTTTAGTATTGTCCTAATGATGAATTAAGTTATTTTAGTATGTATTAGGGTGAATAAAAGTAAATTCACATAAGCAGTTGGCTATATTTAACAAGTAAATCCAAGTATATGTTATGTGGATTGTTAGTTTGGAAACTTGTAGTAATGAAAGATGTGTTAATATGTATTAGATCTTGAAAACATTGGGGTAATTGTCTTTGACTTGTGTGGTGGCATGAATTGGTATTAATCGTAAATTGATGGTCCATAGGTTGAAGAATGAGTTTAGAAGCATTGGATTAAATACGTGAAAGTCAAGTAAGCGCGGAATTGAGATTATTCAGGTAACCTCTTGGTACTGGGGCTTGTTCCCCTTGTGTGTTCCACCATACCCGTTGAGGGTGATGGTAGGAAATGTGTATGAGAAGTGTAGAATAACATGAGCATGCATGCATTATCACAGTGGATACTTATGTACCGAGTCTCAGGCCAGTAGATAGTTAGCCTTCGGGCAAGTTCCGGACTTCCACTGGATAGGTCTTCGAGAGGGAGTTCCAGTTGACCCAGGGTCGTGGTGTGTAATCCGCAAAGGAGCACACTAGGAAGTCTCGGGTGTTGTGGATAGGAGGGGCACCTTGGTTGTGGTTCTAGGAACACGCCTTGGATGATACCCGTAGGCTTATATGCCGAGGACGTTGCGTGACATTGGTAGCTACCATCCCACTTCGTCGTAGTTTGTATTCCGATAATCTCCCTTTTTCTCTAAATCCCTTGATTTATCCCGTTTTAAGTGATGTTGTTTTATATTATTTATATGCATCGAAGTGAACCATTGGGCGGAGTTTTCTTCAGAACCTCTGGGTTACTGAGATATATTCGTATATCTCACCCCGTCTCGGGGACTTTATTTCAGGAGGTAGCAGCGGCACAGGAGTGGCGGGCAAGAGGCCCATAGGATGAATCATGAAGCATTTTTCATTAATTTTTCATGAATATGTATATTTCCTAAGTCTTGTCATAATTGTCATTCTAAGTTTTATGTTGTAAGATGTAAATTCAAGTTATGAGTTGTAAGTTGTAACATGTAAGTTAAATGTTGTAATTGTACAATGGATGCATGATGTACTATGATGGAAGGGCTTTAGGCCTATTTTAAGTTTATGACTACTTGTATGATGAAAATATGCATGAAATTGAAGAAGGTGGTTGAAACTATTTAAGGATTTAAAGTGAGCCATATTGTGTAATAAATATGAACTGTGTTGGTTGTAAGAGCCCCAAGGCATTGCTGGTCCTTGTGTGTTCCACCCAATGATTTATAATGATTATTAGGTACATTTGAGGTCACATAACTACTAGTGAAAATTGGGGATTCTTTTAAACACAAAGGAAACTCTGGCGAATTTTCTGTAGAATTGGCAGATTTTAGGTGAACTTCGGGAGAGCATATCTACCTCCATAGAGGTCCGATAGGAACGTTCCATATGCAATTTTAAAGATTGAGATGTCCCCTACATTGTGTCAAAATCTTATAATTTTATGAGTTGTGCGCAGCCCTGTGGAGGTCAGTGAACACAGCTGCCCTGTTTTGCCCTGCACTTGGGGGGCTGTTTTTGACCAGTTTTGAGAATTTTATTCCTGCTTCGTTTCTTAGTCAAATTAAGCGTATGATATATCAAATCGAAGATTGTGGTGTTTAGTTTATGGTGTAAAAATTTGAGAGAAATTAGATGAGTGAATGTGATAGCTTTCTAGAAAGGCAACTAAGTAAGAAATAAATATAGCAAGATATGAAGGACTGAATTTTTACTGTGCATCTGCAGAAATTTAGAGACCGAACCATGTTCGGATGAGTAGAAAACCCAAAAGTGTGAAATTGGTTAAGTGGGTTTAAGGGAACCCCTTAGTGTCTTATAATAAGTGAATTAAGCTATAAAAATAGTATAAATAAGTATTCCGCAAGAGTTTATATTTACGGTCACAGCTTTTAATTATTACACTTTTTATGTTTTTAACTGCTCGCATAATAATCGGAAAAAGTTTATTCGCATTTTTATAAATGAATTGTTTTGATTGTAATTGCGCTTAATATCATAATTAATGTTAATAATACCGGTGTACAACGGGCTGTTACATTTTATGGTATCAGAGCAGTTTTGTAAGGGAACTCTGATAATGTATAGATGTGTTATGTGTTGCATAGTTGTATGTAGATTCTTATTGATTACTGCGTACGTGATTCCTTAGTGTGGGTCTGATCAGCTCATTCCTTTGTGTTACATGTGTGGTCATCGTAAGAAGCCTGCGTAGTAACTGTTAGCATATGGGTGTCCTAGAGACAATCTTTTGATTAAATAAAGGACACTAGATGTAGAACTTTATTTGTCGCAAATAAATGTAAGCACTATTTATTCAGTTTCATATTGTGTCTCGACATTACTGTTAATATTATATGAATGAACTGGATAAACCCCTTGGAATAGAACAGGTATCTCTTGAGTATCTGTGATGAGATCACGATCATGAGGATTCAAGGATATTGCATGTCTATTCCTAATTATATGTTCCTAGTCTAGAGACACTGAGTTTGGGGATCAGTGATCTCGAGTAAAGACTAGTACGACTTATCTACTTGTATATGGATACAAGGTAAAGACCTCATGAGCTGCAGATATGGAGATATCTTAGCTAAAGTCGTGGGTGGACCTATAAGAGTATAGCTCGCACTGAACAGACCCAAAAGAGACTCTATGAGGAAATGTCACAGATAGTGTCATTAGAGTAATCTCTTTATGTTTGGGTATGTCTTACCTTGGACCAGAAGTTATTACCTAGACTTTGTTCTTGAAGGCATGTTTTGATTGTATACCTCGTCTGCCTGAAACATGGAGACTCATAGGTATACTGTTGGGCGTGTCCTTAAAGGGCACAGGGCTAGGGTAATAAGCTGAAGGAATTCGTCAAATCTCTGTGAGAGATTAGGTTATCTGTAAACCGGAGAAATCGGGATGACATTTACAGGGACTCGGGAATCTATGCATAGTAAAAGAGATCATGAGATGATCTGCCTTTAGAGTCAATAAATTGAAGATTCCCTATTTCGAATAAAGCTTACCCTAAACCGCAGGGGTTGATACATTTCCTTACCCTAGGTTAATGGGAAGATAACCGAGACGAAGGGAGATACATACGGTAACCAAATATGTGCAATAGGATGATCAAGTCATTAATCTGACTAGTTCTGGGGCAACAAAGCATTGCTAGTGCTCTGTGTTGTCATTAATTGGGTTGTGGGCTTCTTGGGCCCAAGCCCAGTTATGTCAGTAGCTAAGTTGGACCTAATGGGTCACACACTAACACCTTGTAGTTATGATGGACTAGCTTTAAAGGTATTGGGCCTAATAATGTTATTAGCCCAAGAAGCTGTTTGGAAGCCCACCTAAATGGGTGGGTGGTGCATGGAGTTTAGTAATGGGCTTGGATAGTCCAAGCCATTACTAATTAATTTAATTAGTTAAATTAATAATCAAATATTTGAATTTCGAATTTTGAATTTGAAATTTGAATTTTGAAATTTGAATTTAGAATTTGAATTTCGAAATTCGAATTTTGAATTTGAAATTTGAAATTTGAAATTTGAATTTTAAAATTTGAATTTGAATTTGAATTTTGAAATTCGAATTTTGAATTTGAAATTTGAAATTTTGAATTTTGAATTTTGAATTTGAATGTTTGAACGTTTGAATTCAAGTGTTTGAATTCGAATTTGAATTGGTTTTGAAAAGTTGTTTCATAACAAAAGGATAAGACAGGATCTTATCCCTAGGCTGTTTGGTGCGCCACTTTTAAGTGATAAGGGTGTTATCTTATCACTTAAAACAAACCTCCATTCAGATTTGGTGGTTGAGGGAATCAGTGGGTAAGTTGATTCAAATTTTGAATGCAACTGCTCAATGTATTTGGACCCTTTATAGGGCTGAATTATGCGCATGAAAACTATATACTATATGATAGTTTATGAATTTAAGTTTAAATTAATTTGAATTTAAATTCATGTGGATAAGATTGGAGGTTGTTGGCAAAGTTTGTTTTGCAACAGCTCCACCTTATCACACTGTTTCATGCGCAACTTTCAAAGGAATTTGAAAGTTTGTTTTCATTTTGAATGAATGAATTCCCTCCTCCTCTTCAAAAGGGTGCGCATAAATAGACATGTTCCTCACCTTAGGTTTCATTGGAAAACCAAGCCAACTCTCCTCCTCTATGCACCATTCTGTAGGGTAGCTCAGTACACCTTTCCAAATAGGATACTTAGCCTCCACCCTCACCACTTGTGCGCATAGCAAGCCTCATTGTGGTGTTCATCTGGTGGCTTTCAAGAAAGAGTTCTTGCATCATAGACGAACGGTGGTGTGGATCACCATTAGAGGGTTTGAACCCTTCAAGCCTGACATCTCATCTCCCTGACTGATCAGGCCAAAACAAGGTAACATCATGCTGTCTTAAAGCATGAATCTTTGAATGCATGTATGTTCCGCAGTAAAATTTTTGTTTTACACCTTACATGCATCGGCCTTCAAAGGCCAGTTTACTTTCAGTAACCTTGCAGCACCTAATGTGAGTCTTTAGCCTGATGTTGTGGCTGCATTGTTAACTGTTCCATGGACAAGAGATGGCAGTAAGTAAAGTATGAATATTAGAAGACATAAAGAAAACAGACTTAAATATTGTATCTGACTTTTGATGAAAGTCAAAAGAAAATTACATTATAAGCAAAAGTTGTAAACAAGTCTATGATATGTACGGTAGTGACAGAGGCAAGCCTTGTAGTACTGTAAATAATAAACATATAATTGAGATGAGTTCATGAGATTGGTGAAATTTCCAAGTATATGTGTAGTATAGTAAGACAATTATGTACAAGTGGACTTGGTGAATAGACTTCATCAAGGTGAGAGGTTTAAGACCTGAGGGATTATTGAGAAATGAGAACAGATATGCTTAGGTATGAGTTAAATATGTTATGTTTAATTAGAAGTTATGAGACCGAGAGAGATGGTGTACACTTGAATGAATTGGGATGGTTCAAGTAGAGAAACAAATAGAATATTTGATGATTAATCATATGGGATTTGACCACTTGAAATTATGATGCTGGTAGATTGGTAATGTGAGAGATATTGAAATATGGGATTGAGATCCATAAGGAGTTAGTGTAGAGTAAACATAGGTGAGTTGAAGCGATTACGTAGTATGTGTAGAAGGAAAAAGTTGAGAAAATCCCCATGGATGACATAAGATATATGTACCATGAAGGCACCATGTAGTTAACGGATGCCGATTAAAATTGGCAGATGTGTCAGTGATAAGTGAATAGGACGGCTGAAATGTATAGTCATGTGTAAGACAGTAATGAGAATTGTAAAGAAACTATGATCTTGTGGTCTATATATAGGTACTACTAATAGTAGTGTGTTTGGGAAATTATTAGCATTTGATATGGATTGATAGACGGAGTAGAGGTAATTCAAGGTAATGAATATTCTACAACCACCAAGGGTGGAAGTGATCAGGAAAAATTGATGGGTTGCTATACAGTATTGAGTGTATGTTTATGTGAGCCGTAGCAGGCAATGGATTAGAACGGTGGCATGATTTTGTGGGTTATTGTTGTATAACCATAAGGTGAGATGGTATGAGTAGAGAATGAACTAAGGTACAACCTGATGTGAAATCAAGCGGTTAGCGAAAGAATCGATGTATAAAATGTGCACAGAGTATGGAATTATGTGTTTAGCAAAAGAGCTAGTGTGTAATGCCAAAGAGAAAATGATAAGATTAGTTAATGAGCGGAGGTGCAAGTGTCAGTGCAAAGACTGACGAGTAGTTTTCAGTGCAAGGACGGATGTAGAATTTTAGTGCAAAAGCTAATGTAAAATTTTCAGTATAAGGACTGGGGTAGAATTTCAATGCAGTGACTAATGTAAATTTCAGTGCGAGGATTGAGATGAAGTTAGTTCTCTGTTATTTGACGGAGATGATTAGAAGATCCATGTGTGATGGGAAATATGATACTTATTTTAAGAGATGTGAGATATGTACAGAACTTTGAGAAAAGTGTAGGATTCGTGGAGTAGAAATTATGTTATGAGTTGTGCCAAGCGAGTAGTCAAAGTTGAAGAGTAAACAATCTTTGAAAGGAATAATCAAGGAAGAAACAGTGCACCATAAGTATATGTGATATGATTATTATACTACTACTATGATTATGGGGGTAGCCCCATGTGGTTATGCAAAATAGTTTTGTCGTTATATACGGGTATGATACAGACACCAAATGGACTGGGTCCATATGTAATCTGGTGTGTACCGGGTACACGTTGGCTGTTATATACAGATATATTATAAATATAAATTCCTTTAAGCACTGGGTGCATATTGTACGACGTGATAGTATGGATATCTCTGTGCGGCTTATGTGCTCGGAGTGTATGGCTATCTCCGTGTGGATTATGTTCCCGGAGACGATTATTATCTTATATGAGTAATGTGAGACGAGGAAGTATCCCGCATCGATATGACCACTAGTATAGTTGAGATATTTTATTTAAATGCACAAATAGGAAACGTTGGGGATGCTCCTAGAACAGGGACAACTGGTGGTAGGTTACTATTACTACGTGAATCATAAGGGCAGATTCTCAGATCGGTGGGTCATTTACATCTGGGGCCCTTAGGACAGCAAGAGCTCGAGGGGTTTAACCTGGGGGTATTTGTACCCACTGTATTGGGAGGATTGTGTCGTATGAAGAACACAAGATGGGATATCGAGTAACTTTAAGTGAACAGAAATATATCGAATGGAATGTAATATATGAGACGTCATGAGAAAGTATTTTGAGGTATGAGTTCTGAGCACTAGGGGATGTGTATATGTGTACGCCAGTGGGATGACATGAATTTTGGGTTTCAAGGAAAGTGTGAAGTTTATTGGGGATTCTTGCCCTTATGGTAAAGAATAGCAATGTGTTAATATTGATGAATTGAGAGAATGTTGTATTAGAAGAGGCTAATGAGGAATAAATGTGTAGTTAAGATGGTGGCCTGATGGCCTTTCATAAGAAGTTAGTTGTGATAGAATTAGGGGAGAATGTTAATAAGGTCCAGTGACTTAAATTTTAGTGATTAAAGAAAGGTTGATCACTCGGTGGAGTGATTTGGAGCACGGTATGCGATACATGCTAAGTGAGATATATATATATCCTTGGGAAATACACGGTATTGATAATTTTTTTGAAAATTGTATAAGGGTGAAAGTAGTGCCATGTGATAGAACGACTGTGTTTGGAGATTACCAATATGAGGAGACTTATATGTGAGGATTATAATATAGTATTTTAAGTGGGACATCCATGATAAAAATGTCGATAATGAGAAAATGGAGGTATAAATGAATGAAAAAAATATGTTGAATCTATAACATTGTTACAGAATGAGGAGTAGAAATGGTTAGCTGGTGAAAATATTAGGGGTGAGGCCTTTGATATGGAAGGCATTGATGGATGTTGAGTTTAGACTCTGAGAGGACTAAATTGATAGAGTTTAAATTATTAAGTGATGAATAGATTAATAGGGAGTGTAAATTATAAATATGATGTTGTAGAAGGAAATATTCATGAATGGAATTGTGGGTGAAGACCTGGGAATGATTGACGGAGAGTATGAGCTGTTGTGAGGATTGTTAGTTTCGTATCATAAAGAAAAATATATAGTTGTGATTACCTCAGAAGAGGTGAAGACACGAGACGGTAAAATAAAGTATATAAGTATGGAATTTAATGTGAGCCGGAATTATAGGATACGACAAAGTGCCATTGAAACTAGAAAGTATGTGCTTGGGTGAAAGCTAAGGAAGCAACGCAATGGTAAGACTAGTGGAAGGAATGATATACTAAGGAAAGTGTGAGTTAAAATGTTCTGGAAGTGACAGATAAATATACTTGGGGGTCGTCTGATATTGTTGTGCAAGATCCTGGGCCAGATAAATAGATAAAGATAAAAAGGAAGTGAGGTTAGGTAGACGAATTTGTAACATAACTAAATTATTACTTATAAATTAGTGAAAGTGCAACCGTGAACCATGGAAAATGTAAAGTATTGTGGTCATAGCACTATTATAGACAAGTATTGTGAAGGATTGGGGAACGATAGATATTGCAAAAAGGGAGGTTATGCATGTGGTAAAAGTAAAATGAGAAGGAAGTACACCCGGGGAGGCTATTTGATGGCGGAAAGATGAGATTCTCCGGTTACATCCTGAGTTAGCGGAAAATTACGAGTTAATTTTGCGGACAAAATTCTAAAAGGTGTGGTGAATATAACACCTCGCATTTCTAAGTTTAAATATTAATATATTAAATGTGAATTAAGGAGATCAAGCATGAGTTTAGTAGTTCAAATTGTGTTTAAGGAAATTACGACAAATTATGTCAAGTAATGGTTCATTGATCATGAACTTATCATGATAAGATGTACAAGGATACAATTCATGCCAAGCAAGTCTAATAAGGCCCTAATATTAATAAATAATTAGTTTTAGGGTCAAAAAGTAATTATGAGAAAGTTTAGGGGTTTAATTATAATTAAACGTAAACTCGGCTAAATTTAATTAGATGATGTAATTAAACTCCTTAGGGAATTATAAGAACTTTAAGGTGTTTTAGTTTTGTTTAAATAAGTCTAGATTAATTGTTAAAAACATATTAAAGTGTAAATTAAATTAATCATTAGAAGAAGATAATCTCATAATCTTGTAAATTAATTTGTTTTAAGGTTACTAGTATTTGTTGGTGATACTTTAAATAAATAAATAAATCTGATCCTTTTTTTTAACCATCACCTACGCTTATGGAGAGTATTGATAATGCAATTATATTAACCAATAAGAAAGTTTGAATTGCAACCTATTGTTTTTATCTATTAAAGTTGGTCCCTACCTTACCTTATTAGCATGGCCGCCTCTATCTTCCTTTTCTTTTTCTTGCATATAGACAAGGCTGAATTGGTGGGAATGAATCAATAAAATAATGATTTAATGGTTAAGAAAGTCAACAAAGTATATGTAAACAACTTAGGCAATCCCTTAGCTATTTTAGTCGGTGGTTTTCCCTTGTTGACTCAAGGTATTTAAGGTAACTAACCTCTCATTTAATATATTTTTTTTTCATATATTCAGATTTGGGCATTTCTTATAAGGGCTATTATGGTGGTGATTTGTTATGTCCAAATGCTAATTTTTAAGGTTTAATTGATTAGGTATATGTCTCTTGTTGTTGTGATGACATATGGTTAAAAGAATGATTGAAAAATAAATTATGGCATAACCTAGTGAATCTTATGACCATCGACCTAAGAGAGGAAATATATGAAGGTGGAGTGTTTGTGTTAATGCCCACCTAAAATAAAAATGGATGTATGTTGGAATTAAAGTTTAAGTGTATAAGATTTAAAGAATTTTCCTTAAATCTATTTATAATCAATTTGGCTATTAGATGGTTAATGTAAGTGAAAATGGTTTTGTATGTTAAAATGTTAAATAAAGTCGTTTATTAAGTGTTTAAGAATATATGAATAGGATTAATTAGTATAAAATCTAAGAAGTCCTTATAGTCCATGTTTAGTAACATATTCGGCTTTCTTGATGAAATTCGGTACATGTTGCTTTAGTATTGTCCTAATGATGAATTAAGTTATTTTAGTATGTATTAGGGTGAATAAAAGTAAATTCACATTTGTTATAAAAAAGAAGAAGTAAATTCACATAAGCAATTGGCTATATTTAGCAAGTAAATCCAAGTATATGTTATGTGGATTGTTAGTTTGGAAACATGTAGTAATGAAAGATGTGTTAATATGTATTAGATCTTGAAAACATTGGGGTAATTGTCTTTGACTTGTGTGGTGGCATGAATTGCTATTAATTGTAAATTGATGGTCCATAGGTTGAAGAACGAGTTTAGAAGCATTGGATTAAATACGTGAAAGTCAAGTAAGCGCGAAATTGAGATTATTCAGGTAACTTCTTGGTACTGGGGCTTGTTCCCCTTGTGTGTTCCACCATACCCGTTGAGGGTGATGGTAGAAAATGTGTATGAGAAGTGTAGAATAACATGAGCATGCATGCATTATCACAGTGGGTACTTATGTACCGAGTCTCTGGCCAGTAGATAGTTAGCCTTCGAGCAAGTTCCGGACTTCCTCTGGATAGGTCTCCGAGAGGGAGTTCCAGTTGACCCAGGGTCATGGTGTGTAATCCAGATAGGAGCACACTAGGGAGTCTCAAGTGTTGTGGATGGGAGGGGTATCTTGATTGTGGTTCTAGGAACACGCCTTGGATGATACCCGTAGGCTTAT
Organism: Gastrolobium villosum; assembly: GCA_032173675.1. NCBI lineage: Eukaryota > Viridiplantae > Streptophyta > Magnoliopsida > Fabales > Fabaceae > Gastrolobium > Gastrolobium villosum. The sequence continues at coordinate 86,232 of JAVKPL010000815.1, forward strand.
ATGCCGAGGACGTTGCGTGGTATTAGTAGCTATCATCCCGCTTCGTCGTAGTTTGTATTCCGATAATCCCCATTTTCTCTAAATCCCTTGCTTTATCCTGTTTTGAGTGATGTTGTTTTATATTATTTATATGCATCGAAGTGAACCATTGAGCGAAGTTTTTTCCAGAACCTCTGGGTTACTGAGATATATTCGTATATCTCAACCCGTCTCGGGAACTTTATTTCAGGAGGTAGTAGTGGCACGGGAGTGGCGGGCAAGAGGCCCATAAGATGAATCATGAAGTATTTGTCATTAATTGTTCATGAATATGTATATTGCCTAAGTCTTGTCATAATTGTCATTCTAAGTTTTATGTTGTAAGATGTAAATTCAAGTTATGAGTTGTAAGTTGTAACATGTAAGTTAAATGTTGTAATTGTACAATGGATGCATGATGTACTATGATGGAAGGGCTTTAGGCCTATTTTAAGTTTATGATTACTTGTATGATGAAAATATGCATGAAATTGAAGTTGGTGATTGAAAATATTTAAGGATTTAAAGTGAGCCATATTGTGTAATAAATATGAACTGTGTTGGGTTGTAAGAGACCCAAGGCATTGGTGGTCCTTGTGTGTGCCACCCAATGATTTATAATGATTATTAGGTACATTTGAGGTCACATAACTACTAGTGCAAATTTGGGATTTTCTGTAGAATTGGCAGATTTTAGGTGAACTTCGGGAGAGCATATCTCCCTCCATAGAGGTCCGATAGGAATGTTCCATACGTCATTTTGAAGCCTGAGATGTCCCCTACATTGTATCAAAATCTTAGAATTTTATGAGTTGTGCGCAGCCCTGTGGAGGTCAATGAACACAGCTGCCCTGATTTGCCCTACACTTGGGGGCTGTTTTGGACCAGTTTTGGGAATTTTAATCCCGCTTCGTTTCTTAGTCAAATTAAGCGTATGATATATCAAATCGAAGATTGTGGTTTCTAGTTTATGGTGTAAAAATTTGAGAGCAATTGGATGAGTGGATTCGGTGCAATAATTTATGGAGTGAGGGATGTTGGGAGGTGTTTGGGGTTGGTTGGCAATTAGAAAACGCAAAAGTGTGAAATTGGCTAAGTGGGTTTATTGGAACCCCTAAGTGTCTTATAATAAGTAAAGTAAGCTATAAAAATAGTATAAATAAGTATTCCGCAAGAGTTTACAGTTACGGTCGTAACTTTTAATTATTACGCTTTTTATGTTTTCAACTGCTCGCGTAATAATCGGAAAAAATTTATTCGCATTTTTATAAATGAATTGCTGTGATTGTAATTGCGCTTAATATCATAATTAATGTTAATAATACCGGTGTATAACGGGCTGTTACATTTTACCTCAAAATTACTCCGCAAAACGGGGGCGGGGTGTAACAGCCCGTGTTAACCCGGATTGTTAACATACTATCGTATTAAGCCACGCTTAATTAAAATGCGGAATAACTTTTTCTTTAATTCAATTATGACGTCATTAACCTTAGCCAACTTGATTACTTAATCAATTTCATAAAATACTGCCTGTATGTAAACTGCAAGACAACTAACTGAAATACCTCATGAATAAATATAAAGTGAGTATCTAAAGCCGCAGGACTACAACACATAGCCTGGGTCAAAATCCTGATACTTTAATTACAACTTCAATTAAAAGACAATAACAAAACCATGTGGCATGGACAAACCCCATGCTCACCAAATAAGGCACAATGCCCAACAACAGTCTCAGCATAATATCATAATCAAAGCGGGAAAACATAAACAACAGTCAAATAATCAGCATCCATCATGTCAGCAAAATACAGATAGTCTAGCTCAGCTCTGGCCTCCTGCCACCTGAGCCCTCAACATTACCTGAACCTGAAATAAGCGTCCCCAAACGTGGGGTGAGATCTCTAAACAAGAAATCTCAGTAAGACAAAGGGTCCTCAAGGATCTTCCACCCCAAGCTCACTTACATGTGTAATATAAGTTCAAAAACAGTATTTACGTTCCAAAACTATGCGATGCAGCAGATAATCATGCCATGTGTGTTTATCAAATCTACTGGCCAGAGAAATGCAGGAATACGTCTAAACCCACATGAGTACAAGGAACACCGTGTGCACCTCACCCACAGCCTCACCATCTTGTATGTACTACATACTCAGGCTTACCGTATAGGTGGACACCACATGCATATCATAAAAGCACATTGCATATAATAGCTCAACAGCATTTCCAAAACATCAAAGCATGTAACACAGCATGCATAAACCACATCCCCATAGGACATGGTGGAACCACAAAATGGCTAAACCGAGGACACGAAAGCTTACCTTGCAAGCTAGCTATCCAAGCCAAGAGTCCAACCTCTCTTAAGTCCAAACACAGCAGTATCACAATCTGATTTGGACCAATAATATATCATTAATTATGCAACATAAGCATACAACTTAAAGACTACGCATTTCCTTTACGTTTTACGTCTTAAGGTTTCCAACAAAACCATAAGCCCTTAATCACGTGATTCTGACTTAGTTTATTAATTACAGAAGTTCCACTTCCTTAATCTAGGGTCCACAAACCCCCAATAGCTTACTGTTCACACAGCATAGCTACTGTTCTGCGGAATCCCAGAATATCCGGATATCACAAGGGACATATCTGGATATGCCATATCCGGATATCACACTGGCCATATCCGGATATACCATATCCGGATACCCAGATCCCACATCCGGATATCAATATCCGGATACCATATCCGGATATGGATATCCGGATATCTGCTCGACAAATATCCGGATATCTCACGACAGAATGCAGTTTCTGCATTTCGTGAATATCCAGTCCAAAGGTTCAACTTTTAACACTTGTACACGACCAAGGATCCATTTTTAAGCATGTACAAGTTCACTTATGTGTTGGTTACATGTTAAACCCATTAACATACCAAGATACCACCTTTAGGCCACAAAAACACATGATCAAGTTAAGGTGACTTACCCCAAAGCTTAATCAGTGGTTCAAAGTGCCTTTGGAGCTCCCAATGCTGCTCACAAGTCCAGCACACCCAAGGACACGAAAATGCCACACCAAAGGTTGGTTCTTGGCACCAAAGGAGACTTCTTGAAGCCTCTAATGGCATGAACAATGGCTCATAACCATGGAGACAACACCACAGCCCACAACACACCCCTCAACCAGTCCCTCAACTCAGCATAATCTGCACCTCAACCTCACAGGGTATCCACTCTAGTGTTTAAAAGGGAAAGAGGAAGAAGAAAGGTCACCAAGCTCACAAATGGTGAAAGAAGGCAATGAAACAGTGCCAAGCATTCAGCCACAACAAGGTTCACGTAGGATTATGGCTGCCTAGGGTTTTGTGCCCTCTTAGTGTTAGTATATATAGGCATTTAAGTCACAATGCGCAGTATTAGCCTTAATAGCTACGCAAAAGATCTTGATCCCAAACTTTGGAATCTAGACCTAGACATTTTTCTAAGATTTTTCATATTTTTATTTTATTTTTCGGAGCACCTTTCCGGTACGCGCTTTTCCATAGCCAGTATCAGTTCTGGCATCAGATTACATTATTTTTACTTGAAACTTGTTTTACAAGTCCTACATAATATTATAGTAATTATCATGCATTCGTTATAATTTTTCGGGATACTTTTCCGGTACGCATTTATACGGGTAGCAGAACCGGTATCTGCGCTTTTCTTCCGAAAGGCGGCTTTCTGCATTTTTGCTCACTCAGTATAATTATTTAAGCCCAATAATAATTATTAAGGTCAATTATGGAATCATTTTCTAATTATAATAATTAATTCACTAATTACCTTAATTAGCGGTGCGGGTTCTTACACAGGGCGGGCTGAGTTTTTCAAACCCGCAGCCCGTCATCCCATCAGGGATGAATTTTTGTGTTTTTTTTTTTTATTATTATAAAATGTCATAGGGCTAGCGGTGCCTCGCCCGCCCAAAAATAGAGTGAGACGGGTTGAGTTTTTTAGCTCAACTTCAAAGGCGGGGAGGACCACCTATTGTTTGGTGGGCTTATGGTGAGGCAAGGTGGACCAACCTATCTTTTGGCGGGCTTTTGGCGAGACGCGAAAGGACCGCCCGTTTTGCCACCTCTTGTTCTTTGCCACCTCTAGTTTTATTGTTTATCGAGAATACCAATACATCAATATTTAATTATATGTCTTATTTAATCAAAATAAAATTTGTTGTATTTATATTTCAAATATTAACTACTAATTGCTAAAGAATACCGATAATCTCTCCAAAAGAAAACACATAAGAAATACGAAAATATTACCTACTTATGATTACGTAATAAACATAGACAGAGGATATTCTTACTACCAAAATTTTCTACTACTAACTTACTAGCTATCTAATCACCTTTGAATCAAAGAGAGAATGCTAAAAAAATTTTAAAAATAAGAAAATATTAATCCAACGGTGATTAGATAAATAATGAATTAGTAGTATAAAATTTTTATAATAAGAATATCCCTCTTCATAAACATAACCAAATAAAAGTTCGTTGAGATTTAGGCGAGTTAGGAGTACATCGATGATGAATTGATGATAACACGTGGACTCAATCATATGATACAAACCAGTATATATTATCCGTCCTAATGGTTGAAAATATAGCAAATATCCATTTTCCTTAATTTCTTTAGCATCTCGAATATAAATCAAATACTTTTTAATTGCAGTTTTTATTTAATAAAAAAAAGCTTATTTTGTAACGAAGAAAAAAAAAACATAAAAAAAGTTTTTTATGAACAGCTTCCGAAAGAAATTTCTAACCTTTTGCTCTTGACTTATTTTTAAAAAAAATTGCACGGAATCAGAAAATTTGTGAGGGGGACAGAATTATAATCTATAATCTATCATTTAACATGACCACAATAACTTTCTTACATACACAACATTTTGTGGGGCCCACAGCAAAAAAAAAAAAACTTCAGCACGCAAACGAATCTCTATAACATTACACAATCACTTTTCTTACAACATAACTCTTATAAAACCCATTCTTCTGTGCTTTGATGTTATGATTATGTAATATGACAAAAAAAAAATTAAAATTAATATTCATAACTAAAGGTTTCTATAAATTGTGAATGGGTCGATTACTAATTATGTGATCAAAAAATGGAAAAAAATTGCTCAATTGTATAAATTTGCAGGGACGCAATTGCCTCTCCTAAACTCATCCCTCACTCCATCATTGATTGATATTCATGTGATCACCTTTCCTAATCAATTGTAGGTCATACATGTGTCATGCTCAAACTAGTCCGCATCAGTTTTTTTACCTAACCAGAAAAGTGGTTCAGTTATTGAATCGATTCCTAGAAAATAATTCGATTTTTAAAGTTGTTCGAAAAAATAAGGTGTGGTCCAGTTTGGTTCATTTGATTTTTTTTTTCAAACATTATGAATATGGTTCCATTTGATTCGGTTTTATTCCGAATCAGTAAAGTGATTTTGTTTTATTCGAACTATTTTTACCGAACTGTTTAAGAAAAACATGGTTTAATTCTTAAACCAATTCAAAAAAATATGATTCCTTTGGTGCAATTCAAATCCGTTCATAGTTTTGTTTGGTTCATTTGATTTTTTTTTCATATCCCAAGCTGAAATGGTTAAATCTTTTCATTTTTTAATATATTATTAAATTGAACATTTTTTAAAAACATTTATTTATATAAACGAATACTTGATAAATAAAGATTAATTAATCAGTATATAAATATATTCTTTCTTTACTTTAAAATGTAACTAAAAAATGAGCATTTGTTATTTGTTTAGAACTTATTTTTCATTTTATATTTTTCTTTCAATTTATATGCCCTTTATGATAATTTTAATTAAAATTAAAACTTATATAAATTATTTTGCTTGATAACTTATTCAACTTCAGATTAGTTTTTAAGCTTAAAAAATCATATAATTGTCAAACAGTTTAATTTTATATTTTAACTAGCTTTTAAATTAAAAAAATAAAAATACTAAGCCAATCAGACCCGTGTGAAACAGGTCATCAGTCTGATTAATTAGATAAAAATCGTTAGAAAAGTTATTACATGACTAAATTCTTTGAGATCTGTCGTAAACTCGTAATAATATGCTGCAGATAATGGTTGGTGTTAGGTACTAAAGATCGTATAGTTATATAGTATGACATGCGCTCAGAAATATCCTAGAGATAGGTATATAAATTGGCTTATAACCTATGTAGCACCGATACCAATACGGGACACGAGACATGATACGACACGATACTCTGACACGTTAATTCTAAAAAATGTTAGATTTCGACACGTTAGGACACGTTTCGATATTAAATATTATTTTTAATTTATATAATGTATATTATATTTAATACTCAACAAAAAAATGAAATTAAATTTATAATACCTATCAATTTTGCAAAGAAACATAAGATATTCAAAATATTTGTATTAAACTCAATAAAATGGTAATAGTGATCCAACAAATCTAATAATTTGAGCTAAAAATGCAATGCAACGCAACTTTTGAACATTTTTTGAGTCTCTACAACGCATGTTGGAGTGTCGAGAAGTGTCGGAGTGTCGGAGAGTGTCGGGAAGTGTCGGACACGACACGTTAGCATTTTTGAAGTGTCGGTGCTTCATAGCTTATAACTAACCCTTCAATCACTGTGCACAAACAATAGACTTATTATAGCCAGACGTAAGTGTGTGCACAATATTGGCAGCAATAGTAAAGTATGTCAAAAAATGTGTACCTAAGATCTTTAACCTCTTATTTATAAAGGTTACCTCTTGAACTTGCATTGATCTCCCAGTTGTAATAGGATTCAACTTCCTTTCCGTTGGGATAATGACTCTATCCTGAGTAGCTTTGTTGTTTGATATTGTTAAGATAATTGAGTGTTTATCCTTTAATGAATTCTTAAATAGGTAGTTAGAATATGATATATATCCATAACAATTGGTGAAACTGGATCAATAAAGGTTGAGTTTCTTGGGCATACATGTCCGAAATAAATAGATACATTTACGTACCAAATTAGGAAACATAGGGAGCGAAACTGCGTACACATCCAGACTCAAGATTCTGGTCAATAAAAAAAAAACCCCACCCTAGGGAGGTTGGGAGGCCGTGCAAGAAATTTCAACACTACCAATCCCAAAACAAAAAATTGCAGTTACAAAAGAAAAATGATCTGAAAAATTCTTTGAATATGGTAACCGGGAAATAGACTTCATCCACTCACTGCTTGTTTGAGAATCAATGATAACAACAATAACAAGCAGAAACTTTTGCAAGCCTAACCAACTTCCATAAATTTCTGAAGCTACCTGATTGGTATGAAAGAAAGATCAGCAGTGGCATGCTCAGTAAGAAGATTAAACCAGGGTAGTGAAGTTGTCACAAGTTGGGCTCCATCCCCATAATCTACCAAAACAAAAAAATTGTGACAAGTTGCCAACATGCCATCATGATTAGATTGAAGTAATTGAACCAGGGAAATCTACTTATTCTGCCTCCGACATCAAGCTTCAGTACCTGGTTTCAAAATTGGTATCATTGCCTGAGGTTTCTCACGTTCACAAACATGAACAATCCAATTATTATATTCACAAATGGGACGAACACTTCGAAAAATCACTGCCAAAAATTGTTCAAGTCCTCCACTTTATCTTAAGACTCCTTCAATGGGCGCTCAGGACAGAATCCTTGAAACATCACTCACACACATTTTACTCGTTAGATCCAAGAGCCTATGAGTCTCTTCATCCAACTGAACATTGTCCTTTCTCATCCTCTCAGCAACAATAAGAGGCATTTTACCAGCTGTTGCATAAGTTTTGAGAAATAGGTTATATATATTTGTATTCACATGGCCAGCATTCCGAAGGATAACCAACAACTGTTCTGCTCCTTCAATATGAGCTTGCTCCTCAATGATTTTGAATGCTTCTTGTACTAGCCTTTGATCGGGACTCCACTTTTTCACACTAGAAATAGCTTTCTTAAAATAATGGATAAATTTTTCCACATCCTTCTTTTTCAAATAGCCCCATGTAAATAGCTCCCATGTGGTGTAACAAGGACTGATGCCCTTTTCCACCATCTGATTACAAAAAGTTTCAGCCATTCCCATCTGGCCTTGATTAATGTATGAAGCAAGAAGTATATTGGAAACTCTGACATCATTGGTCCCAGAAACAGACTCCCACTCCCTATAGAGATTCTCAGCTCCAGCAAAGTCTCCAAGCTTCACAAGTGATGATATCATGCAAAGGTACTCATCATCATTCATTTTGCGAAAGCAAGACTTCATTTTCTTCCATATTCGACTAACTTCATCCTTATTCCCCATGTTTGTATGCAAGCTGAGGAGAGAGGAATATGCATTTCGAGTTTTCTGTGAGGTTTTACTCTCCATCTCTTTCAAAGTAGATCCTGCCTTTTCAACGCAAGCATTTTTTGTGTACAAATTGGTCAATGTGCTATATGTTACCCAGTCCGGATCTATTTTCGCCTTCTTTAGCTCAAGCAGTACTCTTTCTGCAGTTTCAACATCATTCCGCGAGGCACAAACAGTTAACCACAAATTGTAAGTAACAACATCTGGCGAAGTGTTCATCTTTAAATCCTGAATAATTTTAGGAACCTTTTCTAGCTTCCCATTCCTGATGTACAGAGATATCATGTGATTATAAGGAAGTGCACATCCCAAGAAGCCACATTGTGACATTTTCAACATGAGTGCCTCAGCTTTGTCAACCAAATTATTCTGGACATAGGAATGAAGAAGAGCAGTGGAGGTTTGTTGGCCTCTCATTCGATCAGGAAGATCCTCAAAGAATTTTTCTGCACTGTTTAAACCCCGAACTTTACTTATCAAGTCCAAGTGGGCAGCGTAGTCTCCTGGCACTAGCTTGATATCTTTCTGCAAGGTCATCCATTCACATATCTGCATTTGCAATTTAAAAAAAGTACAAATAAAAATTAAAAGAATCAGATCATGGGTTCCTTCATGACTTAAGGGTCATGGATTCAAATTCAGCAAATAGTTTCTTTGCAATTCTGTAAGGGTAAGGCTACGTACAAGGATTTCCTCAACCTCACACTCGATGGTCGGGTTTAACTCGTGTTTATCTCGGAGTGGTTTTTTTCTTAAAGAATCAGATCAACCCATTCACATTTAGGGATAGTAAAAATCACTCCCCTGAACCTAGCTCACTACAATCATGTACACGGAGAGTTATAGTATGCAAATGATAACATCAAACTCTATAACCATTTCTCAAAATCCTTAAGGCAATGAGTTTATGAGTCATGTTCATTCCAAACCAATATGACACTTGAATTTCCAACAATAAACAAATTCTAATTAGTGACCTTGACCCTAATATTCAATTCCCCAAAAGAACCATTCTTTAACACAAAAAACTACTACTACGAAGAGATCAGTTCTGAACCAACCTCGAGTGCGTGTTTGTAGCGCTTGCTCTTGCGGAGCTCACGAACAATGCGATTGAGCTCGTATTTGCGAGGGGGCGCGTGACCCTCTTCCTTCCATTTATTGATGGTGACGACGGCACTGCGTTTTGCGTACACAAGGCTCAAAAGCCTCCGCCCCAGCGTGTCTCGACCGCTGCTGGAGCTCGCGGCGGTGTCTGTTCGTGCCGCCTTCTGTACCGCCGCCTCCGTAGAAAAGTGGCGAGCGACGGCGATATACGTTCCAATGGAACGAACAAACCGCATCATAATCATTGGCGTGCTCTCGAGGGTTCAACTCAATCCTTAAACCCAAATTGGAAATGAAATGGCCCTTAAACCCTACTACCAATATTTATCTCCTACCATATTAGAATACATTTATTTAAGAGTGACTAAATTATTATTAGGGCGTTTTTTTATCCTGTTGCAGCAAAAAGTTAACATCTTTCCTGCTGATACCATAGATTGTGGTATTTTTTTTTTTAACGGGACCACAAGTTTTGATTAGTGCAAGAACGATTTTAATTTATCCAGTAACATAACATTTATAATTCCATTATTATTATTATTATTATTTGGCAAGAAGAGTGACTAAATTATTTATGTCACTATCTCTTAAATAAAGATGCATGTTATTATTAATTTTTTATAATTTCAAATTTAAATTAGTTTCGAATTTAATTAAAATAAAAATAATATTATATGTCTTTAACACAATTAGTTATATTTCACCCAAAAAAAATATTTTATAATTTTTAGCATTTTTTTGAGGAGGTTATATTTTCTAAATGAAAAAAATATTTATTATTTAAAATGACATAAAATTATATTCTTTTAAAAAAAATATAAAAGAAATTATTTTTTTATTTAACCATAATTCTTATTTCTTATGTCTATGTGTCTTAAGATATCTAATAAAAACACGTTAATTGCACGAAACTTTATTTAAATGATTTTACAAATTTTAAAATATTTGTTCGAGGTGCATCGTTCATTTGTCCAAAAACATCATAGAATTTTTGTTCTAAAAAAAAAAAAAAACATCATAGAATTTTTACTAAAAAAAAAAATCATAGAATAGCTGAGGCTGCAACATAACAATTCAGAGCCCAAAGAAAACCACACCTCTGGATGTTCACGTTTGTTTCTTGGTTTCGTGCTTTGCTGCAATGGTGGGTCACTCCGGTCGTAGGGAAGTTAGAATCGCCGTCGCGGGTGACGGAGGCACCGGAAAATCCACACTCATCGCCGCTATGGTGTCGGAGTCTTTCCCCGAGTTCGTTCCGCACGTGCTTACCCCCACTCGCTTGCCCCATAATACGTATCCCGATTCTGTTCCTCTTACCCTCATTGACACTCCTTCCAGGTCCCTACCATACACGCATTCCTCTATTGGAAAACAAATGATCAATCCGTTTTTTTTTTTTTTAAATAATTGGTTAATCAAAGATAAGCCCTAGATTTAACTACATGAAGTATGATTTGATTTGAATTCACTTGATTGAATTAACATTTTCATCGGGACATGAAAATGTCTGATTCATATAGTAATATCTTTAAAAGTTTTATTTGTTTATTTATTTTGCCTTCCAAGCTTCAAATTTAATTTGAATAAGCACATGTGATTTGTTTTGTTTTAGCTTGGAAAAACGAGGTACGCTCAATGAAGAATTGAAGCGAGCTGATGCGGTGGTTTTAACCTATGCTTGTGATGAACCTTTGAGCTTTGAGCGTTTGAGTACTCACTGGCTCATTGAACTGCAGAAGTTGGAGGTTGGTGGTTTTTTTTACTTCTTTTACTGACATTTTCAATACATAAATTAAGTATGAAGGGCAATCCAATAGTTCTCTATTGTTTATCATGATACAGGTGAAGGCACCTATAATTGTGGTTGGTTGCAAGCTTGATCGAAGGGATGAAAACCAGTTAGTGAGCTTAGAGAGTCTCACGAGACATATCATGCAACAGTTCCCGGAAATTGTCACCTGTATTGAATGCTCTGCAGCTACACTTTATCAGGTGTTTTTTTTTTTTTGCTGCATTGTTACTACTTGGTCATGCTTATCTATTGTTTAGTCTTACAAATTAAAATTTTATAGTTAGTCTGCTATAAAATTATAAAATAACATCAAAATGTATTCGTGGGTCGTTTTTTGTTGTTTAAAGAACACTCAATCATTTAGTTTTCTTTCAGCGCCATTCATTAAAATAATCCTAAGAACTCGTGCATGTCTGCAATAGTGCAATTGTTTTGCTTTATACATAAGGATATCTTCTTGATGATATATAGGAGTTATTTGACTCCTTATTTTGTTAAACTCAAGTGCCTGATATTTAACTATTAATTTTGATTAATTGTAGGTCCCTCAAGTTTTTTATTTTGCCCAAAATGCGGTACTGCATCCAGTAGATCCATTGTTTGATTATGAAAGAAATGCTTTAACAGATCGATGTGTAAGGGCATTGAGAAGAATATTTGTTCTTTGTGATCACGACATGGATGGTGCCCTCAATGATGAAGAACTAAATGAGTTTCAGGTTTTCGAAAGACGTGGTCTCCCCCTCCCCCTTTTTTTATTTCATGTAGATTGAAGATTTGGTTTTTGCTTTAGCCCCTTTAGTATTGAAAATTAACATCTACAGGTTAGATGCTTCAATGCACCATTGCAGCCATTTGAAATTGAAAAGGTCAAAACAATTGTAGAGCAGAAAGTACCTGAAGGAGTGAACTCTCTTGGTCTTACTTTTCCAGGCTTTATTTATGTCCATAATATGTTTTTAAAGAAAGGGCAAACAGAGACATTCTGGGCTGTTCTAAGAAAGTTTGGATATGATAATGATTTAAAACTCCGGCATGATTTCCTTCCTTTTCCATCTAAGCAGGCTTCTGATCAGGTCATACTTATTTTCTTGGATTTGGCTGTTGTGAAGTTCCATTTGTGTCTTCCTGTTTGATTTTATTGGAGGAGGTTAGAGTATTGGGTCAACCATTTAATTCTTAGAAGTTTCAATACTTGTATCAACCATTACAGAAAATGTGTCTAATTGTTAGACTTGGAAAACGAAAATGTTACATATGGGTTGTACTAGTAATATTAGCCATTTACTACTGATCCTATGTTTTCCCAATGTTGATAATTGTCCAAAACCAAGCGTGTAGCTGGAGTTTTGAAAATATTATCCCTGGACAACTTGGATCACTAGGTTTGGTGATTGGGAAAATTCTAGATTTTATATCTGTTCTAAAAAATAACTGTGTCATGTGGTTATTCACTGTCCAGACTCCAGATATTTCCTTATGTGTTGGCGTTGCTTTTATACAAATATGGCAGTTTGGATTGCAGTTAGTTTACAGCTAGTACTTGACATATTATAATTCTATTCCTTGTTGTTCTTCGTTGACTTGAAGATAATGATGCAAATATTGATGGTATTGTTTTATGATGCATGCTTGTTCAATCAAATGATAGTTCATAGAATCACAAGACTTAGTATGCACTTTTTACCAAGTATTTCATTTCCTTTTGTTTCAAGCATCAAGTCTTGACAAATAATGTTGCAAAGGTGTTATAAAATTCCTATTTAACTTGCAAATGATATGTAAGAATTTACTTTCTTAGGCATCATCTTGCAGAGTGTGGAGCTGACAAGTGAAGCTATAGAATTTCTCAATGGTATCTTTCGATTGCTAGATACGGATAAAGTATGTAACTACTGTTTTGGATTATCTGGCTTTCCACGTGCACTTCTTTTTCTAATTTTCTCTTTGGAAACTTAATGCTTTTCTAGGATCGAGCCCTGCGACCTGCTGAAGTTGATAAGCTATTTGATGCTGCTCCAGAAAGGTAAACTTTCCCTGGAACCCAAAATATTCAACAGCAAAGATAACAACAATTGAACAGTAAAATACTTCCATTATCTCAGTATTCATCACAGAGACAATAACCAGTAAACATAACAAAGAGATAACAGGAATACAAAGGAATAACAAGTAAAACACCAAAAGACCTCACTCACTCTCAAGCCAAAATACCTAGGCCAAAGAGATCCTAAGCAATCCTTTCCCAAAAACCCCACTCCGAATTTACTGAATACATGCATACCTCACACTCCCACACTTCCCTCATTATATTCTATTATTTGAGAATATTCTAGAATAACTCCCTACTAACTACTAATTATCTCAGGCCCATCACTAATTCTCTAAGCCCATCAATATTCCCTCTTCAAAATTCACCTTGTCCTCTGATGGGCTAGGATTAGTGGGCCCAAGTTAGCAATGCAAATTAGTTAGTAAATTAGCTAGTTTGATAGGAAAACTATTCTAGAATATTCTGGTAAGTAGAATAAAAGGTGAGTGAGTGTATGTAGTGAGGTATTCACGTATTCAGAATATGGAGTGGGGTTTTGGAAAGGATCTCTTGGGATCTCTTTGGCCTAGGTATTTGGCTATAGAGTGAGTGAGGTCTTTTAGTGTTAATTTTCTGCATTTCATCTTGGCTCCATTTAATTTTCTGCAATTTCAGATTTATAAAAGTAGGTTCCATCAATTTGGTATCAAAGCACTACAATTCTGGGAGTATTTGTGATAAAAAAAAAAAAAAAATCGAAGATCTGATTCAGATCTGAAAAAAAGAAAAAAAAAAAAAAAAGAATCGAAGAACAGATCTTAAAAAAATGATGAAATTCAGATTTACTGCTGTTCCAAAATTCTCTGGAGAAGAAGGAGATGATGCTTGGGGATGGCTGATCGATTTGGAACAATATTTCCAGATTGAAGGAATCAATGAAGATAAAAAATATAGGGAAACGGTGAGAGGGCTAAGAGGGAGTGCATACAACTGGTATCAAGGTTGGAAGTGGTTGAATCTTACCGCAAACTTGAAGAAGTTTGAGAAGGCGTTCATAGAGAAATATTTACCTGAAATTATATTGGTAGATGATGGAGAATCAGATCCAGCAATTGATGGTGATAAAATAGCAAAGGAACAAATCAAAGAAGGCAAAGAGAAAGAAGCAGTAATGGTTGCTAAAAAAATAGAGATCGAAGCAAAGAAAGAAGAAACAGAAAAAAAGATCACAGAGGAGGCGGATGAAGAAGAACGAACAGAGACTGAAGAAGAACAACAAAAGACCAATTGCAGAAGCAAACAGAGGTAGAAAGACAAGCAGAAGAGGATCGAAAATCAGATGAAGAAGCTGAAATAGGAGCAAGGGCAGAACAAGAAAAGGAAGCAGAAAAAGAAGAAAAAAAGGGAGAGAAAGAGGATCCTCGCGATTTGTCAAAGGAATCAAAACAGATTTCCACGATTTTTTATATCCATGGGTGTGATTCAGGACCAGAAGCCATAAAACCTAAGGAGCGCTTGCATCTCATGGATGATTTGGAAGAGATGATGGTGTTAGCCCAATGCGTGGAGGAGACAGAGAGCTTCCGAAGTCAGGTTGGAACGACTACGATTTGGATGGGTTATGGGTTAGAAATTGGCTCTGGATGGTATTCAGCTTTGGGTAATAGAAAAAAATGGGTTGGGCTCAATTCAACCAAATTTCAGAATAGAAATGGGCCTAAGCCTGTGGCCCAACATGGAACTCAACAAACTGATGGTCCAAGTCAATCTTTTGTTCTTGGGAACCCACAACTCCACGTGATGCTGCTGAGATATGGAAGCAAAGGCGAGACTGATGGAGACGAAATGGGGACGCACGCGAGTGGAAGGAGCACCAGTAGAACGGGCGGCGGCGGCGACCAAAGGAGCTCACAGTTCCGGCAAATTTCTTCAGGTGTCATGGCAGAAAAAAAAGAAGAGAAAAAGAACAAAAACGCAGAAGAAGAAGAAATCGAACAAAAAAAGAAAATGAAAAAGAAAATACAGCAGAAGAAATGGGAGAAAAAGGAAAAGAAGTGCAGGGAGATGAAGAAGACGGAGATGAATATGACGGAGAGGAAGAAGACGAAGTCAGATCTGATACAAGGAGGCGATGCGCGAACAGATCTGAAAAAACTGACAAAAAAATCAAATCTGTAAACGCGCAAGAAGACGAAGAATATCAAGAGGGAGATGAGGAGGTTGAGGCAAAAGTCAGGGAAAAATTTGAGGTGCTATCTACTCCGTTGAGACATGCAGATGACAAGGGGATGCCGACATCTTTCTTGAACGGTCTAAGGGAGGAGACATGCGCAGTGGCAGATTTGGGAAGAATGAAGAGGTGGGCACAAGGGGTGGAAGTGACGATGGGAAGATGGGGTAGTGGAATAGGCTGGAGCAAAAATGGGTCAAGGCTCGAGTTTCAATCTGGGTTAGGGGGAAATAATAGGATGGGCCTCAATCCAAATACCCATAGGCCCAATACTTCTATAAACCAGAAATGTGATAATGGAGGAGTGGGCTTGAGCACTCAAATTGGACCCAATTCGTTTCAGCAATGGCATACAAATGATGGGTCTAACAATGAAGAAAAGGGGCCCAATTCTTTCATAACAAGGCCCAATGATTTACTTCATGGGCATGGGCTGGTGATGAGTGACCCAAGTGAAAGGCAATGGTCAACACAAAGAGAAACAATGGGCAACGGAAACGAGAAGAAAAGGGAAGAACAGTCCCAACGGCCTTCTCAATTCACTGGGGTGTGGCAACAAGTCATTGAGGGGACATGGTCAAGATGCTTCAAGCAATGGGACCGGTGGATGTTCAATTACTTCCCCTATCATCTTCCTCACCTTGAGGACAAGGTGAATTTTGAATGGGGAATATTGATGGGCTAGGATTAGTGGGCCCAAGTTAGCAATGCAAATTAGTTAGTAAATTAGCTAGTTTGTTAGGAAAACTATTCTAGAATATTCTGGTAAGTAGGATAAAAGGTGAGTGAGTGTGTGTAGTGAGGTATTCATGTATTCAGAATATGGAGTGGGGTTTTGGAAAGGATCTCTTGGGATCTCTTTGGCCTAGGTATTTGGCTATAGAGTGAGTGAGGTCTTTTAGTGTTAATTTTCTGCATTTCATCTTGTAAGGAGCTTGGCTCCATTTAATTTTCTGCAATTTCAGATTTATAAAAATAGGTTCCATCAATTTATTGATGGCTATGACTAGTGGGCCCAAATTCAGCAATGCAAAGGAGGCCATAGTTAGTTATTGAATTAGCTGGTTTGTTAGGGAAATTATTCTAGAATAGTTTTCCTAACAAACTAGCTAATTTACTAACTAATTTGCATTGCTAACTTGGGCCCACTAATCCTAACCCATACCAAATTGATGGAACCTACTTTTATAAATCTGAAATTGCAGAAAATTAAATGGAGCCAAGCTCCTTACAAGATGAAATGCAGAAAATTAACACTAAAAGACCTCACTCACTCTATAGCCAAATACCTAGGCCAAAGAGATCCCAAGAGATCCTTTCCAAAACCCCACTCCATATTCTGAATACATGAATACCTCACTACACACACTCATTCACCTTTTATCCTACTTACCAGAATATTCTAGAATAGTTTTCCTAACAAACTAGCTAATTTACTAACTAATTTGCATTGCTAACTTGGGTCCATTAATCCTAGCCCATCATCCTTAAGGTGAAGGAAGGATAGGTAACGTGAAAGAACTTCCACTGGATCCCATTGCCTAAAACATCTTGACCATGTTCCTTCATTAATGGCTAGTCGAGCACTTGGGACACCACCTATTGCAGTTCCTTTAGCTATACAAAATAAACGTGCATTAGCGATAATGGAAGTAGTGTGGCTTCCATATCCATCACTAACTCGAGCTGACCGAAAGAAAATATGGTTAACAACAACTTCCAGAGGACCACCAAGTTCTGCCTCCAATCTCTTGAATTTCTCGGGCACTGGACCTAACCCATAATTAGTGAAGCTTTCGGGTTCCAGTCACACCCCAAAGTCAATGACACCAACAATGACATCAAATGCGCAGTTCAGTGTTATAGGATCTCTCTTGTAAACAGAGTCTAAACAAAGAAAATCCTAAGAATGTGTTGTGTTGAAATGATTCATTTTGTTCTCAAAAATGGACACAGCCCTCATGGCCGAGGAGCCTCGAAAGCTTACTATAGTCGTGTACTGTTGTTGCCTTTGCTTCACTGTGACTTCCGGTAACTAAAGCTAGCATCTAATGGATTGCTGCTATTACTGATTCTGAACTGGGGTGTGAAAGATCTCCCATGTAAACTATATAATGCTGATTTGGTGAGTATGGAGCATCGCACAGGTCGAGTTGTTGTTGTCTCGCCATCTCTTCCGGTGGCAAGCGTTGAAATCGTGTCTTTCCCCTCTCGGTTGCGTTGCTTATTGTTTCCTTTTGTGTCGACCTTTTCTTTTCTCGTGAGTCCTTCATCACCAGCCCCTGCACATGAAGTAAATCAATAGGCCTTGTTATGAAAGAATTGAGCCCATTTCTTTTATTTTTAGACCCATAATTAGTAGGTACTTGTTGAAATGAATTGGATCCATTTTTAGTGCCCAAGCCCACTCCTCCATCATCCTGTTTCTGGTTTATAGAATTATTGGGCCTATGGGTATTTGAATTGAAGCAGGCTCTGTTATTTGCCCTTAGCCCAGATCGTGACTCAAGTTTTTTTGATCTATTTCCGCTCCAGCCCTTTCCACCTCCCCAACTCCCCATCACCACTTCACGTTCCTCCCCCACTTGCACCCACATCTTCCTTCTTCCAAAATCAGTCATTGCGTGCAAGCACATCTCTGCACATGTCTCCTCCCTTCGACCGTTCAAGAAAGCTGCCACCATCACCTCGTCATTTGGGTGCTTCAACGGAGCAGATATTATCTCCACGTTTTCCTTTACTTCTGCCTCCTTCTCCTCGCCTCCCTCTTGATCTTTTTCATCTTCTTCCTCAACCTCTGTTTCATCTTCTCTTTCTGCAACTGGTGCATCTCATTCTTTGTCGCTGATTTCTTCTTCTTCTTCTTTGATGATTTCATCTCCTTCTTCTTCTTTGTTGATTTCTTCTTCTTCAGTTTTTTCTGATCTGGCATCTTCGGCTTTTCTTTCTGAGCTTTGACCTGCTCCTTCTCCTTATTCTTCTTCTTGCGTTTCTTCCTCTTCTTTTTCTTCTTCTCCAATTTCTTCTTCACCTTCAAATTCATCCGATGCTTCATCATTGTGTAGATTTATTTCTTCCGCCTTTGCTGCTTATTTTTCTTTTTTGTCTACCACTTAAATCTCAGGTAGATATTTATTTATAAATGCTCTGGTAAAATGCTACAATTTTGCATTGGGGTGGTGTATCCCAAGGTTCTTTACATGGTACAATTCCAACACCTATACCAGTTGAGCGCACATCCTCTAAGCCCACCCGTGTGAGGGGGCGTGTTGAGATATATAGTCCTACATTGGTTGTATTTGCAACTAATTGTTCATAAGGCCTTGGGCACTCCCACCCTTTCATTGGGGTATTTGTTCTTGTAAATGCTCTGGTAAAATCCCACAATTTTGCATTAGGATTGAGACAATTCCAACACCTATACCAGTACAGCGTACATCCTCTAAGCCCACTCAGAGTTTCTACAAATTATTCATCTTCTTCATTTATTTGTTTTTCTTGAAAATGTTATAGCAATTTGCCATCCCCAAGCGTCGTCTCCCTCTCCATAAATTTTATATAAATCTGTATTCTTCTCTTCTTTTTTTCTTTTTTCTTTTTCCAGATCTGGACCAGAAACACTCCCTAGATCGGAAATGCTCGGATACCAAATTGATGGAACCCAAAATATTCAACAGCAAAGATAACAACAATTGAACAGTAAAAAACTTCCATTATCTCAGTATTCATCACAGAGACAATAACCAGTAAACGTAACAAAGAGATAACAGGAAATACAAAGGAATAACAAGTAAAACACCAAAAGACCTCACTCACTCTCAAGCCAAAATACTTAGGCCAAAGAGATCCCAAGAGATCCTTTCCCAAAACTCCACTCCAAATTTACTGAATACATGCATACCTCACACTCCCACACTCCCCTCCTTATACATATTATTTGAGAATATTCTAGAATAACTCCCTACTAACTACTAATTATCTCAGGCCCATCACTAATTATCTTAGCCCATCACCCACTAATGCTATATTTAATCCGCGTAATTAAATTACTCTTTCTTACCGTTGATGCAGTAGTCTAGAACTTGTTGACTATCTCTAATAGTTTGAGCTATTGCTTCAGTGGTAAGAGGAGAGCTTTCAGATAATTCCTAGGTTCAAAACTCAATAGCATACTGCAAAGCAAAGAGAACTGCCTGAAGAAGATGCTGTTTATGCATGCTGAGAATTATTTGGTTCTTGTTTAAAGATTGTGGTTAAGTTATAAATGACTTGCCTGTTGAAGTTGCTAGTGTTGCCCTTTATTGATAATTTATTCGTGTGCTATTGAAAATAAGCTTAAGACATAAGGGACTTACTAAAAATCTTGAGACATTGATAATTTGTTCTGTTAAATGTAGAAGAGTGTGAAGGAATCATTTGTTACTTAAAAATGTACATGAGGCATCATATTCTAATCATTAATCAATGTTCAAATCATGTTGTTTGTCACGAGATACACTTGTGGCAACTGCCAACTATCTATCTGCAAAGGTTCGAGAAGTAACAACAAATTTTTGTTACCTTTATCCTGCGGGATTTGGGAAGCCTTTCTTGGGGAGATATAGATTAGGTGTTCCAAGAATGAGGGAATGCTTCTATGTAAAATAGAGGTGGAAAATAATTTCAAGTAGTTCTTTCTTACTTTCTCTCTTTATTCTTCTCTTGGGTGTTAATGCCCAAGCTTAATGTGTTTTTTTTTTTTTATCCAGACTTTGATAATTTCTCTAGTCTTATTCTCTATATGTTGAAAGTGTCCTACAGTTATTAGAATGCAGGCAACAATATGTTTTCATAACTCCAGAAACACAAAATTGGGTATATAGATATTTGAGAAATTTTCAGGTGAAGTCTATTTATAGCAGTAATAATTTTAATCCTTTTATCTATTTTGAAAAGTGATATGTCCTTCACAAATATTTATTTTCTTACTCTCGTTCTTTTCCCATCAAATACTGATAAGTGATAGATCTTGAAATAATCCTATAACAGTCTCTTAGTTTTTCCAGCTGAAGTTATATACTCAGATTGTCTACTTGTTTTTGAATTTTAGTCCGTGGAATGATGCTCCATATACGGATGCAGCCGAGAAAACTGACATGGGTTATATATCTCTAAATGGATTTCTGTCTCAGGTGCTTATTTATTACTTCCCATCTTTTATTCTTCAGCCTGTCGCTATTGGGTCTATGTGTTAGGGACCCTGAAACAGATTCTGAGTTTTCATAGCAATAGATGAGAAAAACATAGAAGGGAAAAGAGAAAGAATACTTCTGCAATGTTTTATTGAATTACAAACAAGGACCTTAGGAGAGAAATTTCCTTCCAAGGGTTTCCCTTTTTTACAACAGAACTAATGCTTAGTTTCCAAATGCTAACAAACTTGAATGTCCCCTCTTCTACCCTCTCCTACTTTTCAAGCTAATTTTCCTATCTTTAACAACTTAAACCACCTAAACATAACTAAACTAACTGCTCCTTTCTGGCCCTATCATCATGATCTACAATGGCATTTTCCTTTCTACTATATTGAACAGACTGTGAGGTTGAGGTGTGTCCTAAGCCATAATTTAATCAGTTCCGAGAGAAAATTCCACAATGATTATTATAATCAGAACCAGGACAGACACGATGACCTGTCTTCTCGTAAAATTGTTGAATTGACATGCCTATCACTATCAGGGAATATTCAAATTGAGCTATTTTGAGGTAGCTACGTTCATTTAATTTCTTGGAAAGATACAACTGGATATCTCATTGATGTTACTTTCATTTAATTTACAAAACTCCAGTTTTTTGGTCATCTGGATAACTATCCAGAATTTTACTAGTGTTGGGCCTTTTATTCTATCTTTTACCCTGAAGAAATTATAGCTTTGTGATTTCCTCGTGGGAGCCTCCTTCCCTTTCTTCCAATTATCTTTTTCTCTTTTTGCTGCATCTTTTGGTTGGGATGGGAAGGGCCGGCTTGGCTCAGCGGTAAGCTTGCTTGCCGTGGTGTCTCAGGTCGCGGGTTCGAATCAGCCTCTCTGCAAAAAGCAGGGGAAAGGCTGCCTACAGTATCCCTTCTCCAGACACTCACGAAGTGGGTATTTGAACTGGGTCGGCCCTTTTTTGGTTGGGATGGGTTACTATTCCCTCTAGTTGCATAACTTTTCTTCCTTTATATATATTTGGTATTTCAGGTAAATTGAAAACAATTGTGCTTCTTTACAATTCTTCTCCACATTTAGTTGGAAATTGAGTTTGTTATTGATATATCTTCTGAATTGTATGGTGCAGTGGGCCCTTATGACATTACTTGATCCACCAAATAGCTTGGCTAATTTGATCTACATTGGATATAGTGGTAATCCTGCTACAGCACTCCGTGTCACTCGTAGAAGATCAGTAGATCGCAAGAAGCAAACAACAGAGAGAAATGTGTTCCAATGCTATGTTTTTGGTTCTAAAAATTCTGGGAAATCTGCTTTGCTGTATTCATTGTTGAGAAGGTGTGCTTCTGAACCAATCATGGTGGTTTATGAGTCTGAGTATATGTTGCTTCCTTATATTTTAATCAATCAGCATGTGAAATTTAATATGCTTGTACTGTCTATTTCATAGGCCTTTCTCAAATAATTATACTCCGACAACAGTTGAGCAGTATGCAGCAAGTATCATTGATTTAACAGGGGTGAGGGTGAGTATTATGATGAGGAAACATGAATATTGTCTATTTGAATGATTTTGAAAAATGATATTGTCTTCCTCTCATGTTTTGCCTCGATCTAATATACTCATTGCTGATAACTATAGAGGAAGCCCCATACATGTCGTGGTGGAAGTTAAGTGAGTACAAGATGCATCTGTATACTCATAATCCTAATGTTTACTGTACAGGAAAGTAAGAAAACTCTCATATTGCGCGAGATACCAGAGGATGGAGTATCAAATTTTTTGTCAAATCAGGATTGTTTGGCTGCATGTGATGTAGCTGTCTTTGTGTATGACAGGTGTGGTGCAAAATGATTTTATGTGGTAATGCTTTGCTACAGTTTAGCTGTAGGAGTGCCATTTTGCATTATTGATTCACTCTAACCAGAATCTTTATCTGAAATATTACAACTGTTTATGATCCCTTAAAATGCCAGCCTTGCATGATGTGTTACCCTATATGAGCTGGTTAATTACCCATGATGAAGTTTGCGGAATTAGAAGATATGACTTTAAATCCTTGAAGTCTTTAATCTCTGACCCATTGATCTTTTTAAATATATAAAAAATCATGTGAAGTTTTATTTGGCTTCAATTTTATGGTTCCTGGCATTCTGGAAGAGTATGGTGCAATTGAATTTCATTGCATACAACATACATGGATTTATCCTGACAAATGAGAAGGACATATGATGTTACGCCAAAGCCAAAGTTAGCTATATGTAGGCTAGAATTAAGGGAGGCAAAGGGGGGGAGGGGGGAATGGTAATTGTTGTTTTAAGAAAAGTAAGAAGAAGAGGAAAATAGCATTGAAAGTATTGTGCAGAGAATGCACATAACCTTTATTGAATAACTCTTTAAATAGAGTTAAAGTCTAACTGAACAAATCTGATATCTCCTTATTTGTAGGCATGAATAATAACATCCTAATCTTAACAAACATAATCAGCAACATATCAAATTTCAAATAAAACAGAAAATAACAAACTCCTAAAATCTAAATAAAATATCCCACTTTGCAGCTTTTGTAGGCATACTTTCAACAAATCTCCTCCTTGCCTTAATAGCTGCAAACACTTAGTTTAAATCTCAGAGCTTCAAATCTGGCTTTTGGGAGAGCTTTTGTTAAAATATCTGCACTTTGATCTTCAGATTTGCAATACAATAGCTTGACTTCACCTTCTTTCTGCACTTCTCTTAAGAAAAACAATTTGATCTTAAAATGCTTAGTTTTGCCATGAAAAACGGGATTATTTGAAATTGAAATAGCGGCTTGATTATCAACAAAGATCTGTGTTGGCTCATTTTGCTCCATATGTAGATCAGCAAGTACATTTCTCAGCCAAATTGCTTGATTCACAGCCGCAGTGGCTGCCACATATTCTGCCTCTGCAGTGCTTTGAGTTACAACATCTTGTTTTTTTGAACACCATGAAAAAACTCCTGATCCAAAACTGAAACAGTAACCAGTTGTGCTTCTCATGTCATCAATTGAGCCTCCCCAATCACTATCAGAATATCCAAGAAGCTTAAAATTCTGAAAGTGATAATACTTAACACCATAATCTATAGTGCCCTTAATATATCTCACAATCCTTTTGGCGGCTTGAAAATGCACTTCACTAGCACAATGCATGAACCTTGAAAGTATACTTACTTCAAATACAATGTCAGGACTGGTTGCAGTAAGGTACATTAAGCAACTAATTAGACTTCTGTAATGATGTTCATCAACTTTATCAGCTCCATCATCCTTGCAAAATTTCTCCTTGTGGTCCATTGGAGTAGAAGTGCTTTTGCAGTCCTCCATATGAATTTTTTTTAGTATTTCCCTTGCATACTTCTTTTGGCTTATAAAGACTCCATCATGATCTTGCTTCACCTCTATTCCCAAGAAAAAAGTCATCAAGCCAAGGTCTGTCATTTCAAACACTTGAAGCATTTCATCTTTAAACTCTTGAATTAGCTTTTCATCATTTCCTGTTACAAGCATATCGTCAACATAGATTGAAACTGTAATTAAATTAGCATCTGACAGCTTCACATATAATGTTGCATCGTTTGGACTTTTGATGAATCCAAGATTATGAAGATGATCATCTATTGTGTTGTACCAGGCCCTGGGGGCCTGTTTAAGACCATACAAAGCCTTTTTTAGCTTGTAGACCTTATCCTCCTGTCCCTTGACTAGAAATCCCTCTGGTTGCTCCACAAATATCTCCTCCTGCAAATAACCATTTAAGAAAGCAGACTTTACATCTAAATGGTAAACTTTCCATCCCTTATGTGCAGTCAAGGCAAGCAGCATTCTGATTGTATCAAGGCGTGCAACTGGAGCAAATGTTTCTGAAAAATCTACTCCAAACGTCTGAGCATATCCCTTCACCACCAACCTAGCCTTGTATTTATTTATAGAACCATCTGCATTAAGTTTGGTTCTATAAACCCATTTGACACCTATAGGCTGCTTGTGTTGAGGTCTGTCCACTAACTCCCACGTGCCATTTTTCTCGATCATCTTTAGCTCTTCCTTCATAGCATCTATCCACTTGTCATCCTTCCCTGCTTCTTTGAAATTTGCAGGTTCTAGAACAACTACATTACTCCTTTCATAAATTTCAGATAGCGGTCTTGTACCTCTGACTGGAATGTCATCTATATCATCATCAAAGTATTGTGGAATTTTTGGCAACTCATTTATTTTCTCCTCCCATTTCCATTGTTTGTCTTCCATGAATTTGACATCTCTGCTTACAAGAATTTTTCCATTTTGTGGTTGGAAAATTCTATAAGCTTTGGAAGTACTACTGTATCCAATGAAAACTCCAGGTTCTGCCTTTTTATCAAGTTTGTCTCTTTTAACCTGTGGAACAAAAGAAAAACAAACACAACCAAAGATTTTTAAATTTTGTAAATCTGGTTTGTAACCAAACCAGGCTTCAAATGGAGTTTTTTTCTGCAGAACTCTTGTAGAGAGTCTATTTAGCAAGAAAACTGCAGTGTTTGCAGCCTCTGCCCACAAATTTTTTGGCAGCTCCTTTTCATGTAGCATGCACCTTGTCATCTCCATAATGCTTCTATTCTTTCTCTCACTTACACCGTTCTGTTGTGGGGTATAAGGTGTTGTAAGCTGGTGCTCAATTCCAGACTCTTCACAAAATTTGTCAAAAACATCATTTGTATACTCTTTCCCATTATCTGACCTTATTGTCTTCAATTTGCAATCACTTTGATTTTCCACCAGTGATTTATATTTCCAGAAAATGTTAGCAACCTCAGATTTGGACTTAAAGAAATAAATCCAACAAAATCTAGTACAGTCATCAATAAATATAATATAATATCTATTACCATTTAAAGATGATGTTCTCCGAGGTCCTCCAACGTCTGTATGTACCAAATGCAATTTTTGTGTTGCTCTCCATGTTGTTTGAGGAAACGATTTTCTGACTTGCTTGCCATATTGACAAGCCTCACAATCATCCATTTTGTCTTCAATCAATGACACACCTTTCACCAAGGCATGTTTCTGCATGTATAGAAGTCCAGCAAGATGGAAATGTCCAAGCCTCTTGTGCCATAATTTAGTGTTGCTGACAGTACTTGAAAAAGCTAATTGCTCCTCCTCCATCATATTAAGAGCATAACTTTTAGCTTTCATTTTCACCTTAAATATATCTTTTCCTTCCGTATCTTTGATCAAGCACCATTTGTCTTCAAATATGACTTTAAAGCCTTTTTCAACAAGCTGCGCAACACTAAGCAGATTTTGATCTATGTCAGGCACATATAAGACATCAGAAATATGTTTCAAACCTGTTAAGCTTTCTATAGCAACTGTCCCTTTTCCCTTGACTGAAATGAAATCACCATTTCCAATTTTTACTTTGGAAACGATGGTGTTGTCAAGCTCAATAAACAACTTTTTGTCATTGGTCATATGGTTTGTGCAGCCGCTGTCTATTAACCATGAATCACTAGAACTGTTGCTTGTAGCAAAGCATGTTGCAACAAAGAGTTGTTCATCTTGCTCATCTGTGGACACCTTTGCCTCTTCCAGTTTAGACTTGCAGATCCGCTCTACATGTCCCATGTTGCCACATTTTCTACACTCGACATCTGGCCTCCACCAACATTTTCTTTGAGGGTGATTTGTTTTTTTGCAGTGTGGACAAGGTGGAAAAGTCTCGTATTGCTGCTTGTTGGAGCCTTCACCCCTCTCACTCTTCCATTTGTTGTTATTCTTATCTTTGCCTCCTCCTGAATTTTGTGTTTTTATATGAAAAGCACCTTGTACCTCCTCCTCTTGTCTCATTTTTCTTCTCTGTTCCTGTGCCTGCAAAGCATTTAATAGTTCTGCCAAGGAAATACTTGACATATCCTTTGAGTTTTCCAGAGATGCAATTGTGGCTTCAAACTTTTCAGGAATTGTAACTAAAATTTTTTGAACAATTCTAGAATCTGAAAAATCAGTACCAAGAAGTCTTACATTGTTCACTATACCAAGAAGCCTGTTGGAGTATTCCTGAATTGTTTCTGATTCCTTCATCCTTTGCATCTCAAATTCTCGGATCAGATTCAACACTTGCATCCCTTTAACCTTCTAATTTCCATCGTACTCCTGCTTTAAAAAATCCCAAATCTCGTGGGCTGTTTTCAATGTCATTATTCTGGTGAGAATAGTGGATGATACAGCAGCAAATAATGTCGCTCTTGCTTTTGATTTTCTCTGCTTCCTCTCTTTGTGGTTTCTGATTTGAGCCATAGTAGGATTATCAAGCAAGGTTGGAATTTCGTATTCTTGTTCAACAGCTTCCCAAAGGTCACTTGCATCAAGATAGGCTTCCATTCTAACAGCCCAAAGGTGATAATTTTGACCATCAAATACTGGAAGCACAATTGGAATGGATGAACCTTCTAAATTCATTCTGAAAAGGTTTTGTGTGTGTTTGTGTTTGTGTTTAGGAATTGTGGTTGGGCTTGTCACTCATCTCACAGATCCCTCAGAATAGTAGCTCTTTGATACCAATTTGTTGTTTTAAGAAAAGTAAGAAGAAGAGGAAAATAGCATTGAAAGTATTGTGCAGAGAATGCACATAACCTTTATTGAATAACTCTTTAAATAGAGTTAAAGTCTAACTGAACAAATCTGATATCTCCTTATTTGTAGGCATGAATAATAACATCCTAATCTTAACAAACATAATCAGCAACATATCAAATTTCAAATACTAAAACAGAAAATAACAAACTCCTAAAATCTAAATAAAATATCCCACTTTGCAGCTTTTGTAGGCATACTTTCAACAGTAATTGGTAACTATATGGTAATTTATTGTATGCACTTTTTGTTTTTGGTGAGGCTATCTTCTCTAGTAAAATTCATCTTATAACTACAAAAGTGATTCTGAACCAGATATAGTGGCTCTACTGCATGTCCATTTCTATTGGGGCAATGGTTAGAAATTTATAATAAATTTCCCCAATTGAAGTAATATAGCTCAATTCTTCGTTGCATATTTGTAGTTTAACTATTTTTTCCATTTTATTGTTGTGTCATTATGTAAGATCTATGTTCCCTATTTTCCAGCTCAGATGAATATTCGTGGAAGAAATGCAGAGGTTTGCTTGAGATGGTTGTTAGACAAGGAGAACTAACTGGTTTTAGAGTTCCTTGCCTCCTCATTGCTGCTAAGGATGATTTAATTCCATTCCCAAGGGCAGTACTAGATTTGGTTAAGGTAATGCATTGTCAGCACATGATTACCATATGATTATTTATTATGCCATAACTATATGTACAAATTTGGTATTTCATCATTTATTTATCTTTGTATAAATAGGTTACTCAGGAATTGGGAATAGAGGCACCTATTCACGTAAGCATGAAATTAGGTGATTCAAGTAATGTGTATAGTAAGATTGTTAATGCAGCAGAACACCCTCATTTGAGCATTCCAGAAACTGAGATTTCAAGGAAAAGAAAGCAGCACCACCAGCTTCTTCATCACTCTCTTATTTTTGCTTTAGGTGTGTTTTATTTTTTTCTAACTCTCACAAGAACATGACAGCTTGACGCATACTCCACAAATTTGCACAATATCCACTTTTCTGTTGTCTTAAGTGTTCAAACTTTTAAGTGACTTTCTATCTTGAATTTACAGTTGGGGCAGCTATGGCATTTGTTGGTTTAACAGCTTGTCGTGCACGTGCAGTGAAGAAGAATTCTTCTGCTTAACCATCAAGAAACTGTTTGATATTGATGCCCAGTATTTTGCATTCTAACCTTGGGCAAGTTAGAATATTTGATGTATATTACTAATCACATTTTTTTTTAGTAAATTAATCAAATTCATTTTTGTTGCAATATGATTTATATCCATTTTTTTGGTTATCAATTCGATTTTCGTTGTGGATACGTAATCATATCAAACCATTTCAAGGCGTTTTGATTGGTCACATTGAATGGATTTTTTTTTCTTTGGAATAATTTGTTTATATTCACCTTTATTTTTCCCCGAGCCCGGTTATTTCTTTATTTCAATATTTTTCTCCCACCGGCCACCACCTCTTTGGAAACTAAGAAATCGATGTTTGTTTTAGTAATTTACTTAGGGTTTTATAATTCTCATTCAACATGAGAATTACAGTTTTCCTACACATCCTTCGGTTTCCGTGCTGATATGGGTCCTACATATAATTTTTTATAACACATGGGTCTCACATACTTTTTATCTCTACAACATGAGATTTCAATTTTTCTTCAACATGAGAATTATAAAACTCATTTACTTAACAACTTTCCTCTCAGAAATGGTTCGTGTGAGTTGTATTCATAGAAGCTGTCTTAGTTTCCCCCCCCCCCCCCCCACCCTTTGAGACGGGGTTTTAATCCTTTTTAATACGGAATGATATGGTTAAGCTTCTTTTACAAATATCGTTTCCAAAACTAAACTTTGTTCTTATTCTCGAAGTGTAACTTGCAGTTAGAGTTTCCTTCTAATAAAAGTAAAACATGGATGCATGTTCTTCTGTTTTCTTATTGGTTGTTTTCTAATGGATATGGTGTGCAATAAATTGGTCTTATATACTATCTTGCACCGACACAAGACACGAAATACGACACGACATTCCGACACGTTAATTTTAAAAAATGTTAAATTTTGACACGTTAGGACATGTTTTGTTATTATATAATATTTTTAATTTATGTGGTGTATATTATATTTAATATTCAATAATTTAACAAAAAAATTAAGTTAAACTTATCATACCAATCAATTTTACAAAGAAACATAAGATATCCCTAATGTTTATATTAAACTCGATAAAATAGTAATCGTAATCCAACGAATCTAATAGTTGGAACTCAAAATACAACGCAAGGTAACCTTTGAATCTTTTTTGAGTCTTTTGTAACAAGTATTGTAATGTCAGGAAATGTCGGAGTGTCAGTGAGTGTCAAAAAGTGTCGGATACGTCAAAGATTTTGAAGTGTCGGTGCTTGATAACTTATATATATGTCAAGTTTGTACAACATCGCATGAAGTCGGATACAAATGAGGGGTCTTTTTGTAGTTTTGCATGGACACGACAGCCTGATCTATTCAGTTGGCTCTGTCGTTATCAATCCTCCTACGAACTAGGATGAGAATCATTCACTAGTGGAGCCATGTTGAGAACAGGTGGAGTCTTAGCACTGGTTGGTATTTAAAAAATATAAAGTTTTTTTATAGTCTTGAAATATAAAGTTTTTGGATTTTATATTTATCATGTAACATGATATAACATCACTTACCTACGCACATTAAAGAGGAACGGTTCACATATTTTTCTTTTTCTTTTATCATTTCACTTTCTCTCTCCATTTTTGTGTGTGTTGGAAACAACACTTAAATCATTTAACATAACAATAATAAAAGCCAAAAAAATTTGTAGTCTTGATATTGGTTGAGTTTTCAAAAATGATATAATCTTAGCACTGATTGAGTTCTACTTGGCTTGATTTTTTGACACCCGCTAATATTATTTCTTGGCTCTGGCAATGCTTTTAAAAAGAGCTTAAGGAGGGTAATTTACTTTATAAAATGTACAATTATCATCACTGAGAATTAGCAAGTCCTAAGTTGTATGATCGTTGTAGATAGTTGAAGATCAACGACCTAGTTACAAATAAATTACCAAAAGTGAATTTCTGAATGATCGATGAGTAGAATTTCTTGAACGATGAGATGAACTGGACAACGGGGTGATGTGGAAAGTAAGCATGCGGAAATCTAAGATAGTTTGTGAGAGTTCAACTCCAAGATCTCATAATGAAATTCACCACCTCCAAATTGGACACCCGATCTAGTACAAAATTCTCTGTCCCAATGTGACCCCCTACAGTCTGAACCTGACTTGAATTTTTTGTTACGTCGTAGCCCGCACCTTGTAAGTCATAACTCTATCAAATCATCATTATTATTATTTGACTTGAATTTCCAAATCTTGCGGCTTTTAATATAATTCCTGTTCACAACAGAGGGCAGAGGGAAAAAAAATTCGAGAATTACGATTATTAAGAATATGCTGAAAACAAAAATTTTAAAAAATGTGACCAAAAAATTATTTAGTAGGCAAAAATATTATTAAAAAGAGTAAATATATTTTTTGGTCCTCAGCAACTTTCACGATACCCGCTTTAGTCCTTAGCAAATAAAAAGACTATTTATGATCCTAAGAAATTCAAAATGGACCCATTTAGTTGAAATCGTGGTCACTCAAAAATTCAAAAAAGACTCACATTAGTCCCTTAAAAGGACTAAAATGGGTCCACTTTGAATTTCTTAGGACCCTGAATAGCCTATTTATATGTTAGAGACTAAAGCATGTATTGTAAAAAAAATATGTTGAGGACCGAAAAAGGTATTTACTCTATTAAGAATATTGACTCAAATCTATTGATTATATGTTTGGCTGATTTTGTAAATATTATTAGAAATGTCAAAATTCTTTAACACCTTAGATTCCTGGTGTTATTGGATGTCATTTTACTATATAATGTGTTCACAATTTAAAATTTCGGAAAAATTAGATTCCAGAAAAAATTTCAAAAACTTTCTACCAAAAGTGAGTAATAAAATTTCCAATACCAATTTTCCGAAAATCCAAAAAAAAAAAAAAATCCATGTAGAAAAATGTTGTCCGTCCATTGTACAAGAAAATGTTGCAAGTGGTTTCAATAATTGATATTTCATATTAAGAAGGCTATGTGATGTGATAGAAACTCTCCCTTTCCTGTTTTGTTAAGGCGCTGTAGAAGGAGAGTGAGAAAATTAGTAATAATGTAGTGAAAATCTCCACAAGCCATGCAGGGTGCGGACACGTGACATGTCTTTTCATTGCAGTACTAGATTGTACCAGTACCATGTCGATTTGAATAAGGATTTGTGGCACTATGTCCAGTTTTGTTTCTGTACATCTTTTTTAAAGTGTATGGTCCACATAACACTCGGGGATTCAATTCACCACATGAGTACTCTTCCGGAGAATCTAGCACCTGACATCTAAGAAAAATAGTTTGAGCCTATCAGAAAATTGGCGCCTAATTGGAGGACAACTAGATCAGGTGTCGTAAGCTTATTGGCTAGAGAAAGTGGGCTTTATTTCATCGTTCTTCAGCTTGTTTTGAGTTTGAGCCCTTTTGAGTGGAATTTGTGTGTGCCCAAATGCTTGTTGACTCAATTCATTGTGTTTAGCCCATTATGCTTTAGCTTATTTTAGATTGAAAATTTATTGCATTTTTTTTAGGAGAAGGGATATTTTTACTACCAAAATCTTCTACTACCAAGTTACTACCTATTTAATCACCATTGGATCAACATTTTCTCTTTTTTCAAAAAGTTTTTAACATTCTCTCTCTTTGATTCAATGATGATTAGATAGGTAGTAAGTTAGTAGTAGAAAATTTTAGTAGTAAGAATATCATTCCGCTTTTTTTAGCTTCTTTTTTTCTTAAAAATATAAGTTAAAAGCTTTCAGGAGAATTTTTTTTTTTAAGATATATGTTACTTTTTTGGAGTTCTTATATTTATTTTATAAGTTTATCTTAATTCTAAAATCGTATTTACAAATTTTATCCTTTACTATAATAATTCATCGTAATAACAAGTTATTTTATCTTTTCCTTCTTCAAAATCATCAAAACAGTTTTATATAAATTACCAAATAGCTTTTAACTTTTTTGTTAAGGTTTTTTTTTTTAACAACTTAAAAAAAAAATGTCAAACATGCTCATAATAACACCGATGATATAAAGTTCATAAATAGCATGCAAATTCCGTAGATGTCCATACGCTGTGTGGAGATGATGGAAGACAACAAGGACGGTTTTTTTTTTTTTTTTTTAACATTTTTCCTTAAATTGATAACTATCTGTCAAATTTGATTTCCTTATTCACATAGTGGGCCAATATATTGCCATGGAGATCAAAGGGAACCCAAAGAAAACGCTTTTCTTAAAACAAAGAAATTGATATTATAGAAGGAGAATATTAGGGGATAGATTAATTTATACCGATATAAAAATAATAAATTTCTATATATATTGGTAAACATAAATTTATATTTAACTTTGACGGTTGATCCCACTTGTCAGATAATTTCAATTTATTAATCATATAATTAATGGTTAAGATTGATGAATACAATATGTGATCCCACTTGACATATTGTATTCATCACTTATATATCTGTGTTGTATCGTATTTGTATTTCATAAATGTATTTGTGTTTCCTAGTTTGCGACCCAATATTTATTTGTAGCTCCATCCATGCACGTTTGGATTAGTTTTCTCTACTAGTTGGCAAGGCAAGCGTAGGCTACTCACTAGTACTCACGCTAGGACAATGACCCATTTCTCAAAGGATATCATCAAATTCATTGCTCAATTGTTTTATTATATAAATAAAGGAAAAAATGTTTATCCTTTTAAATAACATAACTTATATCCTTTCACTCTCACAAAGAAATGTGACTCACACCTTAATTTTTTTTGTCAACTATCTTTCCTCCTTTATCTATCTCTTTCTCTCTCTTAAAATGACACAATTTTACGGATAAATCTTTGGTACAACTGTTGTACCCAAGTAGGTACAACTTTTTTCCATTTTTAGAAAAATATTTAACACTTTTCAAATTTTTTCAAATTTATTTTTCCTGCCATGTTTCTTTTTTTTTCAAAAGTGAAAAAAATTAACAGTTATACCAAAGATTTATCCCAACTTGACATTCTTTAAAACGACACACACTTTACCCATAAATAAAATGTAATTAATTTTTTATCCTTTGGATGGGATTGAGCTGTGAAGTCCAAGAGTTATCAATTACATACAGTTAAAAACGCAAGATTTGTCTTTGGAAACGAAAATCTCGATTCCCACCCCTACCAACTTTGTCAAGTATGATCGAGCACCATGGACTAGCCTAGTGGCCACTGTTGGCAATCGCCCTTTTCATTGGTCCTGTAAATGGGTGGAGCTAGATAATTGTATGACATGGGGCAAATGGTAACACAATTTAGGCATGGTAACACACAATACAAATAGTAAAATTAACAAACAAAATCAAATTTTCTTCCATAAGGAATAATAAGAATAAAAATTGGAAGGCTGAGTTTGAGGTGGGAAAATTTATGTTGTACTAACTTTATGTTGGATCTGAATGTGACCTAAGACAAATATTTGTATAAACTTAGAGAGAAGGTGTTTACCCACCCTAGTTCCTCCTTGACTCCACCATTGTCACATGTCCTTGCTTAGTATATTATGACTCTTACTTTTTTTCTTCTTTTTTTTATGGTAATTACTTATTCTTTTCCTTTATCATAACTTATTGTGATATGGTTTCCTCATATAATTATATGGCCATGCATTTAGTTTAATCAACTAGCCAGGTGCTTGGGGATATGTCTTAAAGATGTTTGGTGCAATGGATGGGAACTGAAACCAATTCAATAATGACCTCTATAGGGGCATTTGAAACCGTCATAGAAACCACACAACCAAATGGAATAGAACTAGGCCTATGACATGGATCCAACAATCGGATTGATATAAAGTGAGTGAAAGGACCATCCAGTAAGCACATGAAGATGTGGCAAACAAAAAGATGAACGGGTAAGAACCATAAAATTAAGTGATATATGAGTACATATATATTGGTAGCGGTAGGGGATATAATATTTTAGTTTTTGGAATTAAGGAGACTGTAAAACCTTATTAATCCATCTAACATGTGGAATAATAATGGGTTGATTTTTTCTGCAGTTACTGCATATAAGTTATCTGTAGTAAACTCAATATGACGTCATTTTGAGACTTTATAATTTTTTAATTTTTCAATACTAAAACAATTTCATTTTGGAAATAAATACAGATAACTTATCTGCGGGTATAAATATTTTTCTCAATAATAATCCATAGATATGTGTGTGTAATGTGTTCAAGCGGTCCTCTTAATACCGTTAACACATTAATTATGTCTGTGTATCTTTCAATTGATGGTACATTTCTAAGATATTGCTTTTCATCCACATTTGGACACAAAGAAAAGTTCACCTTGTTTTGTTGAGATATATAGTATCACATTTGTTGTATGTGCAACTAATGTGGAGTTTATAAGGCCTTGGACACTCCCACACTTAGAGCTAGCTTTTGGGGTGGTGTATCCTAACGTTCTTTACATGGTATCAGAGTCTCGCCGTCCCTCACTTTCTCTTGTGGAATTTCTTAGCACATGTAGGCTGGGCCTGTTGCATTATCCACTCTTCAAGCCCAATAGGCTCTCGTGTGAGGGGCGTGTTGAGATATATAGTCTCACATTGGTTAGATAAACAACTAATGTGAAGATTATAAGGCATTGGACACTCTCACCTTTTGAGCTAGCTTTTGAAGTGGTGTATCCCAAGGTTCTTCATGTGGATAAGCTATCCATTATCTATAATAGACAAATTTCGGACAATTGGGATGCATTGAGAATTTGAGAGCAATAAGTACGATTCGTGGCTAAAGGACTCTAGAGACCAGAGGGGGAAATGCCATGTTTTTTTTCTTCTTGCCAGAGAAAACGTCAATTCCTTGAGTTGTCTCTTGGAGGGATTGTGGTTTAATTTGAGCTCAAAGGTTGGATGGACCCGATGCTGGGTGGGGTAACGGGGTTAATTTGAATGGGAAGAATAGGGACTTTTCGTTGCTAGTGATGGGGCATATATATTAATACTAGCTTTTATATCAAATACTATATTTTTAAAATTCAGGTAGATTTTAAAATATAAATTAAAAATATTTGGGAAAAAACATGTATAATTCTTTGGAGAAAGTTTAAAAATCTTCGTTTTGGTTTACTCTGTTATCCCTTTTGTTTTATTTTTTATCACTTAGTTCCTCTGTGACTTTATCTATCTAGTTCATTTTTAACATCGTTAAAAATTAAGTTACTTTGTCCATTTTGCTCTTATGAATAATTAAAAAATCATGGAAGAGATAAGTGATTAAAAAAATAAAAGAGAATAAATGATAAAAAAGTAAACCATATGCTACAGCTTTTAACTTTTCTTGACTTCGTTCTAAATAATCTTGTAATTATATAGTATCAACAAATTGGTTTACAGAAGCATATAAATACAAGAAAATGACGGTAAATTATATGTAAAATATCAATTATGCTATTAATGATATTATATACTCACTGATTGTGGAATTCTTTTCTTGCATTGATAATTAGCACCAATGGCGGATCTGTTTGGTCGCCTTTTGTCCGCACTTGCAGAAATAAACTAATTATTTTTTTTAAGCATAATAGTAAAATATGATGTTGGTATGATTAAGCTTTTTTTTTTTTTATATGCTAGTTAGATTAGGCTTTATTTGGATATACAACGAGGAGGGATGAAATGGAAATGAATGAAATACACTAAAATAAAATGGAATGTCATATATTTTATTGGATATTTTATGATGTCATACAATAAATCAGTTTGATTAAAAAAAGGATGTTGGGAATATTTTTTTATGTTAAGTTGAAGTCTCCTTTTTTTTAATATATTTAAAAAAAATTAAAAAAAATTTTTGGTGACGCTGCCCCAAACCCCATCACTAAATATGCGGACATAAATAATATTTTTTTGAATCCTTCACTTATTAACACTAAGCCACTAGGGTTAACATGGTGACGAGGGGAGTGGACAATGAGTACGAAGTAGACATTGTGTTCGATTTTTACTGTATTCAAACAAAATTAATTAACTTTAATTATAACTCCCAGTGAGAGTTGCTTTACTTTTTTTTTTTTTGGTAATCGAGTTACTTTACTTTTAACTATAATGTATGCACGTATCTTTTATTTTATTTTATTTTTGGAAACTGGATGTATCTTTAAAAAATTATGTTTTACACGTTTAAAGAAAGGGCAGCATCATCTTAACTATTAATTTTCTGCATCTAACGATTAAGATTTATTATGTCTTACTCATTAATTAATTTTTAATTCGCAATAAATGTTAACCATTGGATGTACGAAAATCAACGGTTAAGATTTGGTGTAAGATTTATTAATCTTACACTGTATAAGTTGATCCTATCCCTTAAAAAAATATATTATTTCACCTTTAAAAGTACATAATAAAGTTAAACTATAGATGTATAAAAAATGAGATGAAATTAAATTATAAATTAACAAAAAGTTATACAAATATAAAAGTGTAAACAGTAAACGTAGTATTATTCATATATTAAATAAACTTTAATTAGCAATTGCAAGCACATGTCTGATATGGACACGCTTCAAATTGGAAAATTTGTGTGTCGGACACGTGTCTGATATGGACACGCTTCGACACGCTCGGACACTCGGTTAACATTTAGGGACACGCGGTTAATTTTTTGACACATTTTTCCGACACGCAGTCAACTTTTCTGACACGCGGTCAATGCTTGGACACATTTTTTTTTTTGTAAATCTTAATTTTATTTTGTTAACTAAATATAAAAGAAATTATTTATAAATATTTTTTTTTTCTGATATGAAATTTGACATGAAATATTAACAAAGTACGCAAAATTATTTATATTTATATTTATGTTATGAAATTTAAATTATTGATTGGTTATATGACTTATTATAAACTCTTATATGTATTAAATATAAATTATATTATATATATTAAAAAATTTATTTAATATCAAAACATGTCCAACTTATCGAAATATGACATTTTTTAGAATTAACATGTCAGCGTGTCGTATCCCGTATCCGTACCCGTATATCATAGATTGCAAGTCGAGGCCTTAATTTCCTATGTACAATGCTTAACCGTTCTGCATTGCTAGTTGGGGACAACATTGATTGTGCTGAACTAAACAGCATCATTATTAAGCATTTCACCTACACGCTAGGCAATCTCACAAATGAAACTGCCGTACAAAATTGCAACGTTGTCAAATCATGTGACCTACATATGCTAAATTCAAATCCTTAAATGGTTAGAGAGCAAAACACCAAATAATCAATCATGGGATATGTACCTCAATAAGTACATATTGATTCGACGAGTATTATAATTTTGTCGACGCAATCAATTTTGTCTCATATTCCTCACATTACTTGTACAGAGCAGATGAGTTTAGTTTGTGAAGCTCTTACCAACCTAATTTTAGATGGTTTTCATTTAGATAAAAATGATTTTGAAGTTAAATAACTTGTATTTAAATTTAAAAAAAAATTATAATTAAATATTATATAAATTTTTCACCTAATGCAAAAGTTATATTTTTTTCATTTAGTTAAATGTGTTTTTAGATATCAACTTAATTTTAATTTGCTACAACCAAACATGTTTTATTTTTATTTTTACAAAATCATATTTATGATTTGTAACCATGAAATGTGCCTCACAAATTTAATTAAGTTAGGGAAGCATACATGCTGGTCAAATATGCCATTACCACCCAGGCAAATGCTTTTAGGATTTTCTTTACTCTGTTATGCATAAGAACATTTGCTACATCGAATTTGAAATCTGAGTATTTTGGATATATTTAAATATGAAAGTAAAAGATTATTTGATATATGGAAAATTATATTATAATACTTATATTTTATTATATAAAAGGTTTAATATTTCTCGTAGGAGACAAGCACATACATGGAAGTGAGTGTGTGCAAAAGATAGAGTTATTGTTTGATTGCAGAAGAAACATTAAACCCAATATAAAATTTAAAAGATTGAAAGTTATAATTTTTATTTTAATATAAGAGGATTCAGTTACATTATGATTTATACCTTATCTCTTGCCATTAATTTTATTTTAACCTAATGGTTTAAGATTATGACATTTAATGAAGAGGCGAAATAATCAATCTCACATTACTAAAGATAAAGAAAGTTAATTTAAAATAAATGAAGAGAGAAAATTTTGCTTATGACTCTGTTCATTAAATTAAAAAAATAATTTGTACATATTAATTTATAATACTTTACGAATTATGAATTTTTAATATTTTAATGAAAATAATTTTTAAAAATTATTTCTCTAATAAGATTAGTAACTTATAATTCAAATTATTATTTTAAAACATTCAATAATATTATTTATTATTATAAATAAAATATTTAGATTCTTTGTATTAATTAAGAAGTATAAAATTCGTAACAGGTTAGTATATGCATTATTTTATTCGTAATCAATAAACAAAGTTATATAATTTTAAATAAATTTCAATGTTATTTTTTAATAAAATTAATTAATTCATTAGTTAAATTCTCTATCTACGTTTAAATTAATTAAAATTCTCTATCTTTTTCTAACAGCATCCTCTATTTAATAGTGCAAAATTTAATTTGATGATTTTCCTCTGTCCATTGAATCCAATAATATTGAATCATTTGATCAATTAGATATTGGTATAAACAGATCCATTCCCTTTTTAATATTTTGAACGATCTGCAGCATTTTAAAATGTCTTGAAACTTAATTTTTTCCGAAAGGCGTGATATATAAGAATAAGATATTAGATTTACGAGAATCTTGAAACATTAGGGTTAGCCTAATGGTGTGATGTGTGTAGTGTGTGTAGTGTTTGATTCCTTGTAATAAAAAAATATATATATTTTTGAGGATTTTTTTCATTTCCATGAGAGACTTTTCTCTTTTGATTTTTTGGTGGGTATTAAACATAGACACGAGTATGACCACATGGAAAATGTTGGATATTTTATATACCTGTATATAAGGGTGTTAATATAGGTTATGACACGCGAATCGATCCGCGACACGATACGAAATTTCGTATTCGGGCAAAAAAATTGTGTCGTGTTCGTGTTGACTCATGTTTTTTTTAATTATTTTATTTTTATATTTTTATTATTTTTTTAATTTTGACCCATTTTTTTAAATTTTTTTTGTCAATTACCATTTTGACTCATATTTTGCGTGTTATTCGTGTCGTGTTGTGTCAACCCGCAAAAAATTCGTGTCATGTTAATGTTGAAGATTTTGACACGAATAAAAAATCGTGTCATGTAAAATGTATATCATGTCAAACCCATTTTGACACCCTATCTATATACGACAGCATGCCAAGATGTCTAAAACTTTAAATGCAGTAGACCCCAGACGGTGGAACTTACCGTACAAAATCAATTTTGCTAAAAAAAACAAACTATGGAGGTGCAAAGTGTTTCTTTCTTGCTTTATTCCTTTAACTTGCTTTCAACTTGAAATATATAAAACTCATGAATTTCTTGGTTGATAATAAGTCAAGTGATATTCATATTTTAAATTTTAGGTTGAAATACAGTGTCGGACCCCCTTAATATGGCGGTGTAGCCTTAACCGAAACAGTTGAATTTGTCTCCTTACTAACAACTTAGATACAAGTTCAAACATGCGGACAATAAAATGATTCTCAAATTCTAGAACAGTAACAAATGTACGCAAGAACCACCCAGAAATCGAAACCTGGATTTGGTGTGATGGCAAAGTCAAGCCGCAACAGGAAGAACAGAACCGTCATGGCAAATTGTGGATGAATCTCATCATGCTCGTGTGAAAAAAGTCTAACGTGTCGCTTACTGCGGTATAGCCGCAGATTCCACGGAGTCACATCTATGAAGAATGTTAGAGAAGAATAAAATTAATTTGTAGTATAAATCTCATTCCTAAACCCTTTTGGCTGCACTTAAGTTTTAAGAACATGAGGTAGTTGATAAATGCTGATATCATATTAAAAACCAAGAAAAATGGCTGCGTATGTGTTACATTTCTTTTCTTTTGGGTGTGATCCGTAAATCGACATTGACAATGAAACCTCAGAAGGACCATTTGCATAGACACTAGGTATTTTAAGGTGCTCAACAAAAATTACGGGTCCATTTTAATTTTTTAGAAAAAATAAAGTTGATTATGGTCCATTTAAAATTCAAAATAGACTCAACTAATCAAAATCATAATTCTCTACAATTCAAAGAAGACTTAGTCCCTCAAAAGGACTAACATAGATATATTTTAAACTTCAAGAGGACTACGAGTCAATTTTTTTTTTTAAGAGATTTGTTGAGATATATAAAACCATTAATGTAGCCTCATCTAACAGCTTAAGCTTTTGGGTTGAATTGGTTCTTTACATGGTATCAGAGCCTCGTGTCCCGGGTTCGATCCTTCGCCGCCCCCCACTTTCTTTCAAATGAAATTTCTTTATTCGCACATGTAGGTGGGCCTGTGCATTGCCCAGCCTCCTCTCGTGTAAGGAGGCGTGTTGAGCCACTTTCTTTCAAATGAAATTTCTTTATTCGCACATGTAGGTGGGCCTGTGCATTGCCCAGCCTCCTCTCGTGTAAGGAGGGTGTTGAGATATATAAAAACCATTAATATAGCCTCACCCAACAGCTCAAGCTTATGGGTTGAACTGATTCTTTACAAGATTAGATTGACTGACATGAGATATTTGTTGAGTATCCGAAAGCTTCTTTAGATATTAAAATTAGCACTTCCATGTGACATTAAAATTAGGGGTCATGCCGATTGCCCGAAAGATTTTTCTTACTGTGACATGATATGGTGAGAGAATATGTGCTTAAAGGACCTCTATATACCTCACAAATAAGGTTCCTAAAGCACATGATGTTTGGGACAAAATGATGCATGTGATGGTTGAAAATTGCGTTTCACTGTCATCCAAATCCTCACCAAAATAGGTTAATGTATGGATCACCTGACTCCACGATTATCCACTGCCTTCCTCTATTTAAGGAATTTCACACCCAACCTCATCGCTTCCCCTCTCTAACTAACCATCTTCCCCAGTTCTTTTGATATTGCATATTCATCCAATCATGTTCATTATTATCTTTTTGCCCTCTCAATTTTTTATTTTTTATATGGGAGATATAATGTCGACCCAACTAATTTAGAATAAATGTGATACAGATATTAAAGTTATATGTAAGTACCTTGGTAGAATAGGAAAAAAGTTATCCAGTGAAAAATTCATAAAATTTTTGTGAAATACTTTTTGAGTCACCAACAAAAATTACCGGATCCATTTTAATATTTTAGAAAAAAAAATGACTTATGTTCCTTCTAAAATTTAAAGAAGACATACATTAATTCCTCAATAGGATTAAAATATATTTTGGATTTCAGAGGGACCTCAAATCATTTTTTTTAAAGAATTAAAATGAATCCCGTAATTTTTGTTAAGGACCCAAAAAATACTTTATTCTGAAATTTAATATGCTTGGGCTTGGGCCAATTAAGTTGTAAGCTCTTTGGCCAATTTTGTGACCTCTTAATAAAAGTCACATTAACGTAATAAGGGTCATATACTTTGATGTTATAATATTACATAAGAATTTTTTTTTAATATAGGAAGAGAGTAGGACCATATTTCAATTTGCATATTGTAGATAAGATGATGGACTCTGAATGAGTGGTTGGGCAAGCACATGGATGATGCTACGTGAAGAAGTCAGTCCCTCCCTCTTTTTTGATAGTTACTAGGCAATGGTACTAAGACCGTACGCCACAACTTGTTTTAGGTATGCTCTTGAGGGAGAGTGCACTTGCAAATATCCTTTTCAAACGCGTCTTTCATTTATTACCTTATTAAGAAGCCATGCATTTTGATCCCTCACTGCTATGTGTGACTTAGAATATAGCTTTGAGGTTAAGGGGACACAAAGAAAGATGGATAAGATAATAAATGAAGATATTCGACGAAAGGTCGGAGTAGTACCGGTTGCCGAGAAGATGAGAGAACATAGATTGAGGTGGTTTGGGCACGTGATGAGAAGGCCCCTGGATGCTCTTGTAAGAACAGAAGTTTGTTACCAAGAACTCAACACAAAAAGAGGCAGAGGTCGGCCGAAACTTACTTGGGGGAAGGTAGTAAAACAAAATTTAATGGAGTGGGATATAGATTGGCGGACGGTATGTCTTAGAACGGAATGGAG
The DNA here is from genome assembly GCA_032173675.1 of Gastrolobium villosum. NCBI lineage: Eukaryota > Viridiplantae > Streptophyta > Magnoliopsida > Fabales > Fabaceae > Gastrolobium > Gastrolobium villosum. The sequence goes on from JAVKPL010000815.1 coordinate 129,078, forward strand.
AAGAGAAAAGCTATAAGTATGGTGGAGGGTTAGACCCGTGGTTATTCCTATGTTCCAGATGATCCCTTTTTAGTCCTTTTCCCCTTCATTTCCCCCACTTCTTCTTGTCCCTTTCTTTTTCACTTTTATTTATATATATATATATATATATATATATATATATATACATTTATTATTATTTTATTTTTTCAACAATTTTATATCTTTTATGTGGGTTCATCTACCACCGACCCCAATTAATTTGGGATAAAGGTGATGTTGATGTTGGTAAGGGGACACATCAATGGTTAAGGACTAAGATTTCCCAATTCAATTGAAAATCCATGACATGAGTGAAAAAATTTCCTGTATAAGCACTGCCCATGGTAGGTACATTAATTAGGAACTCAAATGCTCAGTGTAGGCTTAAATCTTAACGAAGTGCCTACTACAAACATTGCTTACATAAGGCATTCTTTATACAAAAAGTAGAAGGAAATGAACTACTCACCCCTTATGTAATTTGAATCTCGATGTGGAAAAATAAAATCAGACATGTCAATAACAAAATATCTAATCAATAGCGCTATTAAGGTTAGAGTCCACTGTTTATTACTCCTACCACAAGCATTGCTTATACACAAAAGGCATTGTGCATACAAAAAGTACAAGGAAATTGACCACTCACGTAATATTTGAATTTCGATGGGAAATCAGACATGTTCCATAACAAAATATCTAATCGATATATGTTATAAAATATATATATATATCTAATCGATATTGCGCAATTAACGTTTGGGGTCCACTGTTGAGTTCGAAAATGAACCACTGTGACCAGCTTTTCTCCTTTCTATTCTATTTTATTTTTTTATTTTTTTATTTTATCATGTGTGAATATCAGGTTTTTTACTACAAAAAACTCAAAAATAGGAATAATAATTCAAGTTGACACAACATGGCACGATATCACACGAATTCGACCCGAACATGACACGAATTTAAAATCGGATTAAAACTTTCGACACGAACACAACTCACGTATTTTGTAAATTGACATGACATGAAATGAATAACCCCCTAACTTTAAAGAGTGTCGCATATTATGCGAGTTCACACGATTCGAAATCACACGAATAATCTGTCAATTTCTAAATATGTTGCTTATTATGTGAGTTGGCACGACACGATAAGAAGCGAATAATTTATTTATAACACGAGCTAATACGAATAACATATAAAAGATTAAAGCAGATTAATTCCGGATTCACGAGTTCACAAATGTCACGACACAAATTTCTTCATATCAATTTTTACTAATACAAAAATGACACATTTAAAAAACAGGTTGACCTCAACGTAATTTTCCGTGTGATATTCATGTCGTGTTAAAAGTTGTTAAAAGTTGTCACCCTGCTCAAAAGGTATAATTAAAAAATGGGTTTTATAAGAGTTATGTTGTAGGAAAAGTGATTGTGTAATGTTATAGAGATTCATTTTGCGTGTCAGAGTTTTTTTTGCTGTAGGCCCCACAAAATGTTGTGAGTGTAGGAAAGTTTTTCTGGTCATGTTAAATGATAGATGATAAACCCTTAAAAAATAAACAAAACATAAGCACCAGAAAGATGGGAGAAGAGAAGGACGATGTCCAGTATAACTAATAACTATAATAACTACCATTAGGACGTTCATAAATATCAAGCACCAAACTTCCAATCATAACAGACGAAAAAGGAAATAGGAAAATGAAATAAGAAAAACAAAAAAAGAGAAAAGAAAGGAGATAACACTAGTAAAATAGGTTCTGCTCAGAGACAAAGTGAGGGAAGTTCAAAGTAGCCTTCAGCAAAAATGTCTCTATTCCCACTTTCCTTGCACCTGCTTTGTCTTGCAAACTTTGTTATTCCCATCTCATCCTCAGCACTCTCAACATACTCTTCCTCTTCTTCTTCTTCTTCTTCTTCTTCTTCACCTTCTCCTTTATCATCAGCTACTTCATCACCACAACAAATGGCAACACTCTCAAAAAGTCGAAGCTTGAGCCTGCCATTAACACGTTCAGCTTGAAAATAAGGTTGAGGAGAAGAGGAAGTTACAGCTTCCAAGATTAGCCTACCATCTTCACGATGAGACCTAACTTGAACCCCTCCCATATCAGTAATTGAACTCAGTGGAGGTGGAAAGCTACTAACTCGGTTCAATCTTTTAGACTCAGATTTTCTGTTAACAAATGGAGTATCTTTCGTTAAACTTGAGCTACTTTCAAATGAAAACATAAACATGCCATGGCTGTTATCACTGGCATTATTAGCATTACTACTACCAGTTTCGCAGCCTAGACTTTCAGTGCACAATTCCAAGCTCTTTGCACTGAGCATCGAAGAGGAGCACTTAACAGCAGGGTGAACATACACATTCTCAGCTTCAAGCTCCTCATTTTTTTTACAATGAGAAATGTTGGAGAGAGCTTGAAGAAAACTCCAAGATGGTTCAGAAAATTTGTCCCTTTTGGTGTCATGTTCATCGTTTGTTGTGGCTGGAGTGTTGGTGAGGGTGTTAGAGTGTGAGGGAGAGGAAATGGTGATATTTGAAGAGCTAGGCCATTCAGAGTTTATCCCTGGTGGAGCTAACTTGAGGTTCAAGACACGTGGTTCGAGAAGCCCTGGTTCAAGACAGGATTGTAACCCTTGATGGACACTTGAGTAAGACATTTATTTGCCTTATCCACAATGGAAAATGTCCAAAGGTTGAGGAAAGGAACAGAGAAAGGGAGAAACAGAGGAGCTTAGTTTAGTTTAGTTTAACTGAGTGGAGAGGGAAAAAAAAACTTGGGTTCTATCTGTGGTGGAGGAGAGGGACTTAAATGAAAGCAAACAATTGATTTTCTTGGCTCAAATTGAAGATGGATTCCTTGGAAAAGAGAGAAAGATTCAGATTGAGAAGAGATGAATGGAAATGAAAGAGAAGTGTATAGGGTGGGTCTGTATTTATAGTGGCCACTTTGTAACTTTATTTTCTAGTGCCGAGAGGGTCCCTAACAACACCAAGAAAGTGACATTTTTATTTTACTCAGGCCACATGTTAGGAAAATAAATTGTTAGAATCTCTCATTGTGGTTAAGGCTAATAAAAAAGATTAAGAGTTTAGCAAGAAAACTTCAATTTGAAATCAAGTTCCTACTTGATAATTTGTGTTACGGAATTTTTATAGGGATTAATGTTTTTGATATTATAAGATATAATTTTAGGGAAAAGTGTGTGTCATTTTAAAGGATGTAAAGTTGTGTCATTTTAAGAGAGGGAAAGAGATATAAAGGAGGAGGGAGAGTTGATAGAAAAATAAAGATATGGACACCTCTCTGTGAGAGTAAAAGGATAAATATTTTTCTCATAATTTTATCTCCTATACACACATAAAAAATATATGAAGCTCATGTGAAATCATACGAAGAAAAATAAGAGAAACAAAATATTAATCCCCACATTTTTGTGTGTGTTGCGTAAGAAATGAGCAACATTAATCCCTTTTATATATTAGAAAAAAAAACACTATTCCAAAGTCCATTGCAACGTCTCCCTAACCTAAGCTTAACTCAGGTGATTAGAAAATTAGGTAGAAATTATACATCTGAAGTAGTTCGTTTAATTTTTCGATATATAAAATGAAAAATTACCAAAATCAATTTGTACAAGTTCATTGAACTGTTGGGGGGGGGGGGGGGGGGGGGGGGGGGGGGGGTCACAAGCAGCGTGAGAACTTCGGAGTTCCTTAGACAAGCATATTAACCTTTGACACATGTAAAGTTACGTATAAAACATACGAATATTTTTAGAGTTTAATGTTGGGAAAATGTCACGAGTCCTTGGTGCTGTGAAAAAATTTCTTTTATGCAACCAATTATAATCACAGGAGAGATATTTTTAGTACCAAAATTTTCTATTACTAACTTAGTACCTATCTAATCATCATTGTATCAAAGAGAGAGAATGTTAAAAAGTTTTTGAAAAAAAAAAAAAGTTGATCCAATGGTGATTAGATAGGTAGTAAGTTGGTAGTAGAAAATTTTGATAGTAAGAATATTCTCCTTCTTATAACTATATATTAAATTAATATATAATTCTAGGGGAAGGTTATACTTATAACCTTTTTTTTACAATCTCTTACAATCATATTTTATTACCGTTGATTTCTGTCAATCAAAGGTTATCATTTATTGTGAATTAATAATTAATTAATGAGTTTAATTTGCAAAAATGATAACCGTTGATCGACAGAAATCAACGGTGATAAGATATGGTTGTAAGATGTTGTAAAAATAAAAGTTGTAAGTATAACCTTCCTCATAATTCTAATATTAAAGTTTTTCTCTTTCTGCCATATCAGTCTTAGCCTTATGAGGAGAGAGAAAAAAATAGCTTTTAAAATTATAACTGTATACTACTCTTAGTAGATAATTATAATTGGTTGCTACAAAAAATCTCTTGTGCAGCTAAAGGAGAAATACATATTCCTTACTGTTTCTCATATTATATAAGATAAATTTATCTCATGCATATATATAAAAGTATGTGGCGCTCATTCTTTCTTTCTCTCTCTTATCTTCATACGAGACCCCCACATTTTTATGAGTGAATAGGAAATGAATTTATCTTTTACATCATGAAAAACATTAAATGCATATTTTTAACATGGACTATACAATTTTATACATGTCACATGTTGAATTTCATTCCGAAAATATGAAGTTCCCATTAAAACTTCTCAAATTTATATTAACAAAATAAGGTAAAATTCATGGGAAAGAAAAATATGGACTACAGTTGCATGGAATTGGAGTTGAGGGTATCTATCGAACTGTTCTGTTCTTCAATTTGTGGGTTTAAAAAAGACGGTATGGTAATTCCATAAATATCTACTTCATTTCTTTGTTTTTTTTTGAATAAATTCAAAAGTATCCTCCAACAGTAACAACTGAAGACAAGACTAATCCCCATCGAGCACTGTCGGATCCTTGGGGGCGGCTCTTCCCAAATCTTTTTTTTCATTCTCAGTCTCGAACTCGAGACCTCTGATTAAGGGGGTCAGGCTCCTTAACACCTATGCCAAAGGAGTTTGGTAGTTCATTCCTTTCGGAAGAGGGATTTCTTCACTCATTTGAATTTCCAATTAGAAAACCAATTTCCTGACCCAGAAAATTGATGGGGGAAATAAACCGGCGGTTCTGTATTTGTCAACTTTGATGTTATTATCATTTCTTTCCTTTGGTGTTATTTCCCGCTTTACTTCCCCTTCAGATACAAATAGTAGTAGTAGTAATAAACTTTGGTGTTATCATCATTTCTTTCCTTTGAAGATTCAAATATCAGCGGCTCACAATTTTAGATGAAATTTAGATAAAGTCTTGATCTCCACTTAGTTACAATCATGACATTGTAGAGAAACAATCTTCGACAATTTTTTTGAACGCATTGCTGTTGTTTATTGCACCATCTAGTATGTTAGTATGTTGAGAGAAGGCATAGAGCTCTTCACTGAATATAAGAGGGGTTATGTTTATCTTATTTTACATGAGATAAATAATTTTCCTACACATACAAAAGGGGTTGGGTCTCACCACTCTTTTTTATCTCTCCTCTTATCTGTGAGTCTCACTTATACTTATACTTTTATTTCTACAACATAAGATAATTTTTTTCCGTAAGAAAAATATATCGATATATGCTAGTTTTTAAAGTCAACCGACCAAACAAAAGGAACCGATGGAATAGATGATAAAAATATGAAAAAAAATATGTATCATTTTAAAGGATACAAAGTTGTGTCATTCTAAGTGAGAGAAAGAGATAAATCATGGAAGAGAGGCTGGGAGAAAAAAATATAAAAAATGTGGGTTCCACTTCTTTGTAAGAGTGAAAGGATATAAGGTGTCCTTTTTCCCTAAAAATATTTAAGTAATCCTCACTTTCATGTCTTCTAAGCTAAGAGGACCCTTAAAACTTTTCTTGACTTCTTCCATTAATCATGAATTTTACAAAACACTCTTCAAATTCTATGGTTGTATATTTCTGGTCAGAGAAAAAGACATTTTATTACTTTTCCCTCCTTGTCCTTGGCCTTTCTAGTGGCCAAATTTCGACTTAACAATTAGTCAAAACTGCACGGGAAATGTATATATTACTTGGGTTAACGCGTTCAAGAATATTGACACACAAATAGAAAGCTATTAAATTTATTTGGCCTTTCCATTGCACACAAAACGTGCAAATTCATGCAAATTTTGACTCTCACATGTAGAATTAAAGGTGTCCCCTGGAAATATCCACTTAAGCTTTATTTTAATGAACAATAATGCATCAACACACTACACTATTGCCTATGAGGTATCACGAGAAGCTGTCTACTCGCATCCACTTAGGCATAGATTCACACACAAAAGGAGCAAAGTTGTATGTGGCTCTTACACCAAGCGGGAGCTTATGCAATCTAGCATAAACGACTAGCACTGCCTTGTCTCATGACCGAGAAAATATCTTAAGCGCACCTGTTAGTTAAGGGGAGCCAAATTTATAAATATCATTGATGATTTTTTTCATCCCATTTTTAAGTTTATACTTTATACCTAACTGACCCTAAATATTGGAAATAGTAATCTTTCTTTAGCTATTCGTGTCTGGTTATTTATATGATGTCCAATTCCAACTAACCCACGGTACTTTAACAACCTTCTATACTATTGGCCTTTCGTACAGATATTGCAATAATGCTTTGGATATTTTCTCTGCAAATCATCCAGCTTTTCTCACCTTTAACCTAATACTTATGGCTTTATCTCCATTAATTTAATATACATTGAGACAATAATTGCTCAAACTAATGATGTAAAAACTAAATCAGCCCAGCTTCGTCGACTCGAAACCCGGTGAACTGGTCATCTGACCAATCCAGTTATCACATTGGATCAGTCAAGTAACAGACCCGGTGTGACCCGATTGGTTTTGGTGAAAACCGGTGACCAGTCGGTTAATCGGTAACCCAACCCGATTTATTTAAAAAAAAAAATATTTCCAAAAAATAAAATTCATAATTGACATAGTCAAGTGATCTGTTGATTATTGACTTACATAAATTATATACATATAATACTAATATTATCTCAAGGGAAATATTTTTCTTATGTTGATGGAGATAAGTTATCTCATGTTAATGACACAAAATTATAAGAGTCCCACAAATAATTGGAAAGAGAAAAAATGGAGGTGGAACCCACCTTTGTTATATGTGTGTAGGAATTTGATTTATCTAATGTTGAATGAGATAAATATAACCCATTATCTCAGTTATGCACTATGCAAGAAATTTTGATTTTATTTATAATTAGAGATGTCGTTTACTGAACCTGAAACACCAATATCACAAGCATTATATGTCTGTTTAATCCTTTATTGGACAATAATGTATAATTTATTATTTTTTATATAAAAATATTTATAATTTATATTATTATTTTCAGCCATTTGAGTATGTTAATAATTTTTTTAATATAAATTATAAATTTTCATATAATCTTCGAGGCATGCGGTTCACCCATGATTGAACCAGTTAGCCAATAACCTGGTACCTCGAACTGCTGGTAAATGACCGAGACGATTTTAATAAGAATGCTCTAAACACATTAAACTGTCCATACCTTATTAGCAATGGTCAAGTCACATCAGTTTATAATCAGATGATGGAAAGAATGTAAAACATTGTCCACAATCAATTTTTCCGCATCTAACCTTAACTAGCATAGATAAGTTGATTGATTGTGTGGTCCCTCTTATCTTCGCAAACTACTAACATTAGTTGCAAGACAAAGGGTGACGCAGAACATCAATTATATTGTACCAAGATTAGTTCTGAGACATAACAAATGCTGTCTATAAAGGAAGTTTATTCCATTAAAGGAGCTCATGCTTATAAATGTTGAAACCAGTTAAGGCAAGAAGAGAGGGGGCCTAAAATACCATGCTGGTTTTGGTACAACATACTCGGTGTCTTCCTAGCTATTTGCTACATATATATTAAGCATTTAACGCATTAAGAACAGGGAAGTTAAAAGGGAGCGAAGATGAGGGGAGCCCAAGGGAAACGAATATGCGAAAGTCCAAGCCCTCACCATCGAATATTCTTGCATAATACTCCTTTTGCGGTTGTTCTAAATGGCCAACCAAGGGAAAACTTCATAAACCAAAGCATAAATTTTCTTTAAAGTAGAATGTGAACCCTAAACCTACCGAGATCTCATTTTGTTCTTTTCTTTCTAAGTTAGTGTACCGTTTAATTAGTAAGGCAATGGATTCTTTTTTATGAATCGGTTTATAATGTTAACAAGGCTTACTTAGTTGAATTGAAGCTTAACCATGGTAGCACTGCCACTTTTTGGTTCCTTGGTTATATGAATACCTTAACAGGACAAGCACGTCCACCATGCAAGGCTATCCTGAAACTTATGGTTGGCCGGTTGCCAAATTCATGGTTAATTGCAAATGACATACATAAAATAAAAATAAAAAAGAAGGGAAATACTATTATCATTTTACATGAAATAGTTATCTCATTTTATCTCACTTCGAAAATCGCACTCATTCTTTTTTTCTTTTTAATGGTGGACCACACTTGGACTTTCTCTATAGCATGAGAGCTACTCTCATCCCGTAAACAAGAGACTAATATTCCCCAAAAAAGAATGCGCATTTATGTTTTTATGGAGGGGTAAAATACCATTTGTTTAGGTTCACTTCAATATAATTTTAAATTGGGTCTCAAAACACCTAAATGAAGAGGATGGGAAACCGGAAACACCAAAAGGAGAAACAATTTTGAATTCATTATCAATACAGGCATGCTTAAAAACAGATATCGGCATAATGCAACTGTTAAATTCCCAAAACCACGCTTTTCAGATATTTGATGATATATATTGTTGAGTATTGATACCTGAACAATGTAAGGATCGCTCCTTCATGTCTTCTTATGTGGTGATGCTCCGATGCACTATAGTGTGTGTGTACTATAGGAAGTGTGTATCTGCAGAAACTCCGAAATTTGAGTCAGCATTTTACAAGATATTCCTTGATTTTGAAAAATCTCAGTTGACAATTATATATGGAAAGATTGAGACGGAACCCAAGAAATTGGGGTTGACATGGCCCCAATATGAGGGTACAAAAATGACATTTGGAATGCTAATACCTAATATTGAGACATAATTGATCTTTACCTCGTTGCCTGCCCTCTAAAGAGTTACCTCCATTTATTCCAGTTGAGAATTTATAAATTTAAAATATATCCCTGAAAGACAATTTTCCACTCGCATTGCCGGTAATACACTCCAAAATTATAAAGCCAAGATTGAGGGTAAGGTGCAACTGTTAAAAAGGATGAACTTCTTTTGTACCAATAACAGAATAGGATAGTTCAAAAAAGTCATGACACGTGAAGATTTTGAAAATCAATTTGAAGCGTTCTAAGTTTTTTCTCAACATTTGATAATTCTTCTTGAATCTCTACTAGCTTGTTAAGTCTATTCTGCGCTTGATCTTGGTAAGGTTTGCTAAGGACTTTCACGAAGGTATCCAAACTTCCTATGGCTTCAGTGAAATCCCTCTTCATGGCCTCTTCGAGTTCATATGCCAAGGTATCTGCTTGCCTTTTCACTTTATCTATCACTCTCTGCTTACGAGTTGGGAAATTTAATATTGCTAGATACCTGAAATAGAAACAAATGTAAACCAAGATATAAGCAGCAAGTCAACAACCCAATCATACAACCAATTAGAATTTTTTTTAACCATCCTACGAATTTTTCAATTGATGAAAAAAGTATGTCCAGGCATGGTCAAGACCAAGCACATAAAAACGTGTGACAATGCAGAAGTTTTTTTAAACGTGCTTTCAACACCAGCAATAATTGATACATATAAAAAGGGGCCGACCCAGTTCAAATACCCACTTCGTGAGTGTCTGGGGAAGGGAATATTCTAGGCGGTCTTCCCCCCTGCTTTTTGCAGAGAGACTGATTCAAACCCACGACCTGACACACCACGGCAAGCAAGCTTACCGCTGAGTCAAGCCGGCCCTTCAGCAATAATCGATACACATATTACCCAAAAAATATATAGTAAACTCATGAATTTGTGAGATCTTATGCCTGATAGCAAATTATAGAGTGAAAATAAATATAAAGCAAGTTAAGATCAATGATTATGAAGCAGGCTGAGTGAGCTGATATTTTGAGTTGAATCATGCATGTTCATGTTCCTGTCGCTGTAATAGTGCATGTCACAGCACAGAAGCAAGCTACATTGCCTCCGTAATATTTTATTCTTACAGAAAAGAGCAATTTAAATATGTTTTCCTTTTGTAAAGGGTCTAAGATCAAAGTCTCATTAACTATCATGCATGCACACATGAAAAAATACAACCCTAAGGAATCAGAAAGGAACCCTGATTGAATATAATATATTACCCGCCAGCCGAACAAATACCAAGAGCAAGAAGATCTTCCAATGTGGTTGGCAGTACAGATGTTAGTAGTGAAGCAGATAAACCAGCCACACCTAGTTGACCAAAAGTCCCTACAAACTATTTTAAAAGGAAGAAAATTTAGATCAGATTGATTTAGTGAGTATAATAATAATAATAAAAAAAAAAAAATTAGTCCACAAAAAAACTCAATATATAACATTTACTACTCAGGAATGTTCAGACAATATTCACTATAATGTATAGGTAACCAGGATCAACAAAGATAAAACAACTTACTAATGAGAAAAAGACATCACCATATACCAAAAAAACATCATTAACTTTTGTTATTATATAGCTCCATGGGGTGTCAGAAAAATATTTTAGGGGCTGCATACAGGCATTATTAAGTGGCATTGCAAAGTTACAATAAGAAATGAAAGACAAAGCAGCAACCTGACTAAATCAGGCAGTGATAATAATTATTTCTCAACTTTTAAACATGTCTATAATCATTCATATAAGGGATATATTTATCTTATGTTGTAGGAAAATTAATGTCTCATGTTATAGAAATAAAATTACAAGTGGGACCCACATGTAAGAGGAGAGAGAGAAAATAAATGTGGGCCCACCTCCACTTTGTGTATGTAGAAAATTTGTTTATCTTATGCAACATAAGATAAATATAACCATTCATGTAATTTTGAGGCTTTTACTAGACCTGACAACTAGTACAGTTAACCATATTCTGAATGTTAATCTTAAGGCAATAGCCTAGACATCCTTCAAACTCATTGTTACCAGCTGATTCAGCTCTTCCGCAATTTTATTGTTCATAAAGCAGCAAAATCAATGGTAGATATTTTGTGACCTCTAAAAGTTCTTAGTACATTCAAAACCAGCATCCATTCTGCTTCTACTCATGCAAATAATCATGCACACATTTAAATGAGAAAATCAATAATTTTACCAGATTACTTAATTGTGGATTGTTCGAAATTTTAAATGGCCAGGACATTAATTGCACATTTGATCCCGAGTTTCACATTAGTTTGATTTTGGTACCCAAGTTACATTAGCCATATTTCCCTTATAATTTTTAAATTGATGCAATTATGCTCCCCCATCAGTTTGTTGTTCAATTGAGGTAACATGGCCTTTTTTGCTGACACGGAGAAGAGCTCTCTCTTTTTCCTTGTCATGACTGTATTTTGCTGATATAGCACAAATCTATATCAGCGCAATTGCCTTTGATTTAAGGGCAGTCTGATGAAGGACTTAACTGCAACAATTTCAAATCATGAGCAAAATCACTGCAATTGGAACAAGATAACCCAAAAGTACACTTAAGCCCCCCCCCCCCCCCCCAACCCCCCCACACACACACAACAAAACCCAAAAATTAAAAAAGTAGTTTTACATAATTTTACAAAGAATTCCAAACTTACCATCTCTCGGACTTCTTGCTCAAGTGACTTTGAAGCTGCACTGCTGCTGAAATTTTCAATCACCTGACTGCCAGCTTGATCCACTTTCTTCAGTAATTCATACGTCTCAAAATTCATCTGACTATTTTCATGAATCAAGCTCCATCGTTTTTCAAAAGATTCCTTGTATAGTCTCCCTTGTTGGGTATTTTTGTAAAGTAACCAGTCTTCGTATTCTCCAAGTATTTTCTATATTCCATCAACAAAAAATATTTTAGCAAAACATACCCAGCTAACTTTACATATAATATACTATTCATATAATTCAGCATTTATGTGATTTGATGTCTTGGGGCTATCCCAAGCAAAAGCAGGATGACCTTGATAGTTGAATCAAATTATTCTGATAAGCAAGAATAAACATGATTGCAATACAATCTGGACTCACTAGTTCACAGCTCAACTAGAAGTTGAACATTACAAATCAAAACTAGAATCCTAAACAGGTCATAGCGAGAAACTAACCTGAGCAGCTGACACAGCAGGACTGATTATGTCATTTTGAATTCTTGACGTAGCGGGAAGAGCATATTGTTCTCCTTTGAAAACATATGAAGCAATAATATCAAGATTTGACAATTGAAGAGTAGCTTCAACAAGCTCAACAACACGTGACTTTGTAGTTTCAATCTGATGATTTGGATAAAGGTATATTCAATAACATACCAATTAAGAGGGAAATAAATTATCCTGAATTTAAAAAATCACAAACTTTCTACAACATACCAAAGATACAGTTTGTCTCCTCCAAGATAGGCTCTCAGTTTCCATACTCAATGCAAAATCATTTACACTTTTAACGACATCATTTACTGCAGACAAATCCTGTTTCACATATCGGTAGTCTTGTGTCACAAGAGTTTCACATGCAGAAATTAGTCTATCTGCAATTCCAACAGGTGTTTCAAGTTTGAGCCTCATTCTGTCCATTCCCAGGATTGTTGAACCATCTAGAAAGCTATACAGGAACTTTTCAAGCACATCGAAGCTGCTGGCACCATAATGAGAACCAGAGACTGATAATTCTTGATCAAGCTTCCCAACATTAGAAGTAGCCATAAGTTTGGCTTCAAGAGCAGATCGAGCAGATACAGGATACAATATCACATCTTCAGTATTCAACAATCTCCGTACGTTGTCCTTAATGAAAGACATTGCTTCCTCAAGCTGCATTGAATTGTGAATATAATGAAAACCTACTTTGGATATTTCACTACAAAAGAACTACCTGAGATAATATCAGTTAAGACAATAACCAATATGAATCAAAAGACATAAATATACCTCATGAGTATTCTGATATATGTCAGCTTTGTTCAAAACAAAGACCACTTTTTTCTTCCACTGCTGAGAATAACGAAGAAAAGCAATCTGAAAAATAATATAAAATAACACATTGTCATACCCCTGCCTGGGCAATAATAACCAATTACACACAAAAGGGCGAGAGGATGCCACATCCACAAAAATGACTGACCATACCTCACTTCCAGTTAAAGGGCGATCGGCAGAAATAACAAAAAGAAGTAAATCTGCACGGGGTACAAATTCCTCTGTAAGACGCTGTTGTCTCTGAAGAATCACATTAGTTCCAGGTGTATCAACAATGGTCATCTGTTTTCAAAAGAACCAAACAAACTACTGTGAGAGCACATCTTATTGCAGGCAGAAAATTATGGCCTGAGGGTATGAATATTGAATATACTATAAAAACTCTGTCTGAAACACATAAGCTACAGGGAAGAACCATAACAAAATGAGAAAACCAGAAGTTAATTGACTAACTTCTTTAAGAATTGGAGCGGGAAGGTAGCAAATATATTGACCATCTGGATGCCTTTCACAACGTTGTTCTTCAATATCTAAGTCAGTATATCGTAAAAATGTGATCTCATTAGTAGTTGGAACAACTCCCTCTTTCAGATATCTTTCTCCAAGAAGGGCATTAATCACAGTAGATTTACCGGAGTTGAATTCCCCCTGATAATATCAAGATTTCAATAAAGGAAAAAGGCATGAAATTTTGTCAAATAACTTCAGCACTCTGTGGCATTTTTATTAAGTCTAAATGAAAAGTCTACATAGAAACCAGTTCATTTTGGCATCTCACCCAATGCATTTTGATTTAGAAAGTTCAGAATAAATGGTAAAAGGGTGCTGGAGACAGCCATCTATTCATCCAAAGGTGAAAGTTGGACAGTTCCTTTAATGACTGCTATGGCAGCAATCAAGTCCCACTGTAACATCAAACAAGAACAACGCACTACCCAACTAATCATACATATTGCATGGTTCCGGGTAGAATTACAGGAACAAAGTACCGCGACCACAAACTATATGAAAAGACTCTGCCGAAGACAATAGCCTCAGAAGTTTGTAAAGACAAAAGAACCAACTACTCCTTATATGTGAAGCACGAATCAACACTCTAGTAAATGCTTATATATATGGAGGTAATCAGACATTCATGTGAATTATAAACAGAATGAATAACAAGGAGAAGAGAAGTTCAAGACAAATAACACTTATTAGTTATGTAGTTTCTAATTAGATGCATTGAAAGAAGATTTTCTTTTTGAAATTTAGAGCTAATACCAATGTATATCCCAGGAACCAGAATTTGATGAGATTCAGCACACAATTACCACTATAACCAGTAAGAATGGCTCATCAATTTGAGAAATTGCATCATTAAGAAGTGAAACCTCCTCCATCTGTCATTTGAAACAAAACCCAATTTAACACAAAGTAAACAATCTACTGGTCAAAATACAGAATAATGAAAAAAGAATTACTTCAAATACCAAATGTTTTAATTAAAAGATCACCAGTGGTGCAGCTTTCTTGATAACTTCTATAGCTTCATTCAAAATGGATCTCTCTGTTTCTATTAACTGTTTCTCCCTATCCTCCAGTTTAGTAAATCCAGCCACAACCTCTGTTTTACTCTGAAAACCATTATCCATGTTCAATAAATTATACTCGCCAATATTGCTGCCACGATCATCTAGTATTCCCTTATCATTTCCATACCCAGTTTTAAACAGTTTGCGCATGAAATCATCATCAAACAAACCAAAATTTCCCAAACTAGCAACAAAACCACTAGCACCAGATTCGAGCAAACTCGATGCTTCAGCATAAGACATATTTTTCCCACGCAAATTACACGAGACAAAAACAGGTATCTTAACGTTCTCACACACAGAATCAACTTCCTGACTAACACGTTTCAAATCACCACCGCCATATATAAGAAAATCAGCACCTTCGGATTTAGATGCACTTACTGCAGCATCTACGGTCTGGACAATCCTAGCTACCAAGGGAAGAACCACCAATTCAGATTTAGAATCCAACATTGTATTTCTAGCAACAACAGTAGGAAGACCTGCAAGAGACGAGAGAAACACATTACCTATGCTAGCATTTTACATTATGATGAAGCTCTGGAGTCACTACAATCACTTCACATTAAATGGGGCAAAAGTGTTTGAAGAAATGCCTAAAAGAGAGAACATAAGAAAAAGAAAAAGAAAAACATTTTTATGACAAACCTTGATCAGAGAGCAAAACCCCACTAGCACCAGCAGCAGCAGCAATGTCAACACGCTCTGAAACCAACAAATAAGCGCGATCCTGAACGAGGGACTTCAACAAGCAAGCAGCTTCATAAAGCTTGCCACCACTTGCTTCAGTGCTGGTAAGCACCACAATCCCAACCCATTTGGACACAGCCTTGTTGATCAAATCTAATGCATCATCTCCACCGTTGAGAACCTCGTCAGGGTCCAATTGAAGAACCAGAGTAGGGACCTTAATCTCGGGTCTCTTGTACCCACCCGGGTACAAAGTTCGGGGCTGTGGCTGAGGCTGCTGATTTGAGCGGAACCCTTGTTGGTTGTTGTATTGACCAGAGCCATTGGAATTGGAACTGCTGGAGATGGAGTTGAGGGAAGCATGCGTTCGGCGAAGGGAAAGTGGGAGGGAGCGAGAGAAGAAGAAGGTGTGGCGGGGAAGAAATGTAGTAATCAGTGAAGAAGGGGTTGTTACGGAGCATGGTACCATGGATTTGAGGAACGGAAACAGTATGAACAAGGTGTGTGCGTGTGAGTGTGTAGAAACAAGAAACAAAAGGATAGAGAGAAGAGAGAAGGAGAGAGATTGCGTTATCGGGCGCGAATGTCTCTCCATCACTGAATTCAGAGTTTTTATCTTCTTCCCACCGCATCTCGCCCAATCAAAATGAAGGTTCACTTTAAATATAATAATAAATAAGTTTGGTTTTTAAAAATAAAATTATGCATTGCTTATCTTTTTCAAAAGTTAAAAAAAAAGTATTTTACATCTGGATGGGAAACATTAAAAATAATTTTGAGTAAAATATTATTTGAATAAAAAATTGTATGTGGTGGTAGTGTTGACGATAGAAGAGTGTGTAAGTGCATATTTGGTATTTCGTTTTTTTAAGAAGAAATTTATTTTTAAGTTAAAATTAAAGAAATTTAAAATAGAACTAATAATTATTTATGATTATATTAGTACCAAAATTTTTTACTACTAATTTACTACCTATTTAATTACCATTGAATTAAAGAGAGAGAATGTTAAAAAAAATTTGAAAACAGAAAAAATATTGATCCAATGGTGATTAGATAAGTAGTGAGTCAGTAGTAAAAGATTCTAATAATAAGAACAGTTATTAGGATGGATTTGAATAAAATAATTTATTATTAGAATATTATTAAGTTAAATAAATTTATAAACACGAGTTTGAAATAAGGATAAAACTGTAAAGGAAATATGATGAGTCAAAAAATTGACATATATCTTAAAAAAAAAACTCCTTATGAGAGCTTTTAATTTTTCTTTATTATAAAAAATATATAATAAGAGCTTTTATTAAAAAATAATTGGTTAAACTTCTGTTTTTAAGAAATAAAAGAAGCAACAAATAAGACATGTCAAACAGATGCTAAGTGAAAATAAGGTAAAATTAAATTTTAACAAAAATATTTTGCTTTTATTTTTATTTTTTATTTTAGTTTAAAAAATTATTTTATTTTATTTTAAATAATCCAATGTACAAATTAAATAAAAATCACTTTATTTAAAAAAATTGATTCGTGGTGGGAAAAAAAAAAAACTCATTCTAGACCCATAAATAAATGTACATTAATTATCCTTTCAAATTTACTTTCTTTCTAATAAGTCATCTGTCAAAGTGTCAATGCTTCTTGTTGTATATAATATTATTCAGTTTCATGCATTTATAAATTATCTGTATTTATTACAAAATGACGTTATTTTGAGATTAAAAGACTAAAAAGTTATAATTATAATAATTTTGAAATAAATTAAAATTATAAAAATATCATGATTTTCATCTCAAAATGACATCGTATTGGATTTACTGTAGATAAATTATCTGCAGTAATGGCAAAAAAAGTGAACCCATTATTGTTATTTTAGAAAAGAGAAAATATTAAATTCAATTTTTAAAAACTTCAGCTCAAAAGAAGAAAAAAGAGTATATCAAAGTTAAACAATAGACATCTATATTTAAGTTTTATATTAGTCTCTTGTCCTTATTGATTAGAAAAACTAACTAACTATACTAAACAATAAATTTTCTTATAAAGCAAATACATTGGTCACGAGTGGTTAGCTTTATCTGGAACTGCTGGTTCTCTGTGAAAGCAGAAAAGTTAACGATCAATGGCTACGCTTGCTTCATCCTCACCTACTCTTCTCTTCTCTGCATCCTCTTCCACCCTTTTCCCACTTTCACATTCTTCTACTTCTCTGCGCCTTTCTTTCTCTTCTTCCCTTCATTCCTCTTCCTCTCTATCTATTTCTCCTTCTACTTCTCTGCCATACCCTTCTTCAAGTTCTAGACGTTTAACTAGTCATGTTGCTGCCTTCAGCATCAGTGCCAGTGCTGCAGAGAATAAGAAGAAGGTACTCATTGTAAATACCAACAGTGGTGGACATGCTGTGATTGGTTTCTACTTTGCTAAAGAGCTTCTTGGTGCTGGCCACGCTGTCACCATACTCACTGTTGGTGAAGAAAGTTCAGACAAGATGAAGAAACCTCCGTTTAACAGATTCACAGTTAATGATCTTTATCTCATTCTGATTCTCAAAGACATGTTCTTTTTTTTATGTGTGTGTACATGTCTGGATTTAGCTACTTGCATTGAATGATTGTTGTGAATTCTAAGCATTAGATGGAGATTTTATTGTTGGGGTTTGAAAAATATTCAGGAAATTGTGAGCGCTGGAGGCAGCACAGTATGGGGAAATCCAGCAGATGTAGGGAGTATTGTAGGAGGGGAAGCTTTTGATGTGGTTTTGGACAACAATGGCAAGGATCTTGAGGCTGTCAGGTTTGTTGTATTAATTTTTGTAAGCTTGTGTTCAATGTGTAAAGAACAATTTCAATCCAAAAACTTAAGTGAAAATTACTCTAATGATTTTAGATTAAACTTTTCTAATACATCCCTCGTACAAATCTTATCAGGCTTTGAAGAGTGGATAATGCAGATACTCATCTACCTATATTAATAAATTCCATAATTAGAATAATGGGACGATGAGAATCAAACCCGCGATCACTTGATCACTGAATCAGATACCATGTCAATAACCAATTTAACCCAAAATCTTAAATTGTTGGATGAAGGTCCCATGAATGATTTTGTGTTTCTTTAACACAATGCTTCACTTGTTTGCCTTCTTGTCAACTCAAACAGGCTAACAAACAGTGGCATGCAACACATACAATTTTGTTTTAGTTTATGCTAGCATGCTGCAATTGTTAGAATTCTGCTAAATAAACTGGAACTTCTATGACATAAGTAGATGCAATATCTAAGACAGAAATCCTAATATCAATTTTTCACTTCTAGGCCTGTTATCGATTGGGCCAAGAGTTCTGGTGCCAAGCAATTCCTGTTCATTAGTAGTGCTGGAATCTACAAATTGACGGATGAACTTCCACATGTTGAAGGGGTATGTTGAATATTCAACATAGCATTTGTAAAACCATTATGCTAATGACACTCATATAAGATAAAGTGAAAAACAACTGTGGAACAGGATGCTGTTAAAGCAGATGCTGGTCATGTTGGAGTGGAGAAATACATTGAAGAAACTTTTGAGAGTTGGGCAGTATTCAGACCACAGTACATGACTGGGTCTGGCAACAACAAAGACTGTGAAGAGTGGTTTTTTGATAGTAAGGGAAAAATTCTTAAACGAGCTTTTTGATTTTTTATAAACCTTTAATTCATATGAAGCTTTGTTTCAATATCTACACCTCTTGAATATCTATACGGGGAAGGATCCTTTTACAAACTTTTTTTACAAATTACACTAACTATGACCGGTCATACTTAGTGTAGTGTGTAAGAGTTTGTAAACAAAAAGTTTATAAATATAACATTCCCCTATCTATGCTAATTGACATCTTTGAAAAATAATGTACATTGTAATTTGTAGGGATTGTTCGGGATAGACCGGTGCCAATTCCGGGCTCAGGATTGCAACTCACTAACATATCCCATGTTAGGGACTTGTCCTCCATGCTTACTCTAGCTGTTGAGAAACCAGATGCTGCAAGTCAGAGCATTTTCAACTGTGTGAGTGACCGTGCAGTGACACTAGATGGAATGGCCAAACTGTGTGCTCAAGCTGCAGGGCGCCCAGTTAACATTGTACATTATGATCCAAAAGCTCTTGGAATCGATGAAAGGAAAGCTTTCCCTTTCCGTATTGCGGTAGTTACTAATACCCTATCTTCTATTCTACTTCAAAACCTGATGGCATAATGCATGTATACGGGTATAGAGTGTCTTGCTTAACATATTGTACAATATGTGGACATTTTTCAAGTTTCTATTGTACAACCCTCTTTAAGTTATTTTTGACTAACCATTTATATAAACTATGTATTATTATGCAGCACTTCTATGCTGAACCTAGAGCAGCCAAAACTAAATTAGGATGGAAATCTACCTCAAACCTCCCTGAAGACTTGAAAGAACGGTTCGAGGAGTACATAAAGATTGGGAGAGACATGAAGCCCATGCAATTCGAGCTAGATGATAAGATATTAGAGGCCTTGAAAGTTCCAGTACCTGTGTGATCCATTCATATTGAAAATGTATAAAACATTGATTAGGCAAGATTGTACAATTTCTTGTTTATTCCATTTAAATGTGTATTAAAGAATGTTACTTCTCCCCTCATTGTGTAACATAAAACAAAAAGAATAGAGCTTAATCAGCTCAATTAGGATATCTTAGCCTAAAAACCTTCCCAATTCATCAATGCAAAGAATAGCAGGGTGAGTACTAGATGTATAACGGGATAGCCAAAAACTGGTGTCAAATTCTTCACCGAGAAAATGACACCTGATAAAACCCGAAACAAATTAGATACACGAACCAGGGATGAAATATTTAGCAAACTATAGAGAAATGAAAGTATTAGAAAAAGATGCTACGAATATGATATAGGCAGAACATCACGAGAAAGAATAGATTGAGAGTTTTGGCCGAGATTATTTTCATGAATGGAACTTGAGTGAAATTTCCGTTGACATGGTTGCATGCAAAATATCATTTCCATTCCAACTTGCACGTGGTCTTGCAATTGCAACACACCAATGACACCATTTCAAGTGCTCACTAAACGCACAACCGGTGCTGATTTAAAAAACACATTTGTCAAAAGCAGACAAAAAAGAGAGGAAACAATTGACTAAGAAGGATATGGAAAAAGAGTAACGAGCAGGTTATATTTAGAAACTTTTTTGTTTATAAACTATACTATATTCTCCCGGGAGAATACAAAATTTTACAAACTACACTATGTTCTCCTAGGAGAAGATAGTGTAATTTGTAAAAAAATCTCAAAAAGTTTGTAAATGAATCCTGTCCCAAAGAGTAAATATCAAGGCGCGCTTGTAGATATTCAAGAAAAGCACCATTACGGTAGCTACAGTCAAGATAGCTATTCCCAATGGCTTTCGGATACCATTACGCTTGCAATTGGTTTGCTTTGTTTATAGCCCAACACAAAAATACGATGCCGTCCTAAAGTATTGAAATAATCTGCATATGGAATCAAGTGCAAAGATATAGAAAAAGAGAGCAGAAACCCAGCAATCAAAGATAACAAATTGTCATCAAATGGCACAATATAGTCCAAAGATTTCTGCAGCTAATGCCATTTCTTGTCTTGCCAGACACATTAAGATCATATACCTGGTAAACTTCAAAAATGCCATGTTATGGAATAGAAAAATCTAAAATACATAGATTTAAGCTAGCTATTGGGTCTGAAACAAGTATGTCTGACGCAAATATTAATTGGCCTACAAATTAATCTGAAGTAGAAGTTGCATTCCTAAGTCCTAAGAATATTCCTAAATCTCAAGGCCCTTCAGTTTTGATTCCAATTCATCATGATCAGCATCTTCCTCAGCCTCCTCATCAATATCTTCTCCTTCAGGATCATTCTCATCCAAAGGACCCAGCATATCAGGTGAATTTTTAAATGTATTCTTCAACTCAACAATCCCTTCATCAGAAATGAAGTTGGCATTGATGTTTAGCAACTTAAATCCAGGTTTATGCACAACAGCTTCAGCCAACAACCTAGCTCCTGACCATGTGATCAAGTTTGTGCCCAAATCAACTTCATTTAATTGGCCATGACCTCCTTCCAGTGCCTTGCTGATCAAAACTGCACCTTCATCCTTCAGTTCATTCTCAGATAAATTTAACTTAGTGAGGAATTGTTTTGATGATATACAGGCAGCCAAACAAGTAGCAGCTTTCGCAGTAATGTCATTCCCAGCCATATCCAAAATTTCCAGTGATGGTGCAGATTCCTTGAGCGCATTAGCAAGGGCTTCTGCACCGTCATCCTCCAAGTTCAAATAACTAAGATATATCTCTGTAAGATCTGCAAATACAGGTATAACTTTACTTAGCGCAACTCCAGCTTCTACACCAAACATGTTGTCACGCAAGTCAAGCTTCTTCAAATGTGTACAAGTCCCAAGTGATTCAGCAAGGACAACTCCACCATCAGAGCCTACTCTGGTAGATGAACACCGAAAATCTTCCAAAGCTGGGGAACGTTTCACAAGTTCAGATATTGCAATTGCCCCTTCATCTCCAGTCATGTTATTGTGGAAATGAAGAACTCTAAGCTTCTCAGTGGAAGGAATCAATTCAGAAACTGCTTTTGCAGCTTCCTCTGATATACCATCATTCATCAAATAAAGCTCCTCCAAGTTATTTTGCGATTTTAGGAGCGACCGAAATGCATTAACCCCCTTTTCGCCCATGGCATTATCTGACAGGTTCAGATACCTTAAAGCACAACCTTCCAGCGCAGAAGAAAATATAGTCATTACTTCAAGTGCTTCTTCTTCTGGTCTTCCAGCAATAAAATCTGATAGATTTACCTCTTTCAATTGATCCTTAACTGATAATAGGATGGGTTCAGCAACACGAGCAGCATCCAAGCCAAAACTTCTATTGTTGAAACATATCTTGGTATAAGAGTTTGGTCCCCTCAATGGTTTCAAAAGTTCTGCAGCTTCCTCCCCATCAATAAAGGCTCTGCGACCACCAGATATGTCAAAAACAGTTTCAGCAGTTGCACTAACCTTTTCAGATGTCAACTCTCCATCCTCCTTCCCTCTTGGGCCTCTTTTCAAAGCCTCCAACATGAGCTTACTCGACTCCTTGGCATAAATTTGCACAGCAGAACTCCCATCACCATCAGGCTCCTTCTCAAAGTGTTGGGTTGCAGTCACAAAAGCTGTATCCTCGATTTGTTTTGCATCCTCCTCAGCCTCTTCTTTGCTAAGCAGTCCATACTTTCTAGAAAAAATGGACGGAGTAGTAAGGTTCTTGGTCATCCGTTCTACAAGCATTAGCCTAGTACTCTGGCTAGGGGGCCATAATTTGATTGAAAGTGGGCGAGGTTGGTATGACTGTGCTGTAGAATCCATACTAAGGCAACCTGGAAATACGTATAACAACATTTACAGGTTTCTGACAAAACCATCCGGTTCACTAGTACTAAAAAAGAATAGGAGACAAAACTGCTTATGGAAATTCTTTAATTTGAATCTTTCAATAACTACAGTATAAAATCAAAACCAAAGAACCATAATATGCATATTGCGACACATTGTTGCAACATTCGGGTATTAATGACAACATTAAAACCTAAAAAATAAAAATAAATTATAACTCAATAACTACAGTATAAAATCCGAAAATATGCCACATAAAACATATTGTGCAAAATAGATACCTTGACGACTTAAAAACAAAAAGGGTACATAACATGAACTCTACGAGATAGCATGGACCTTAAAAGTTTCGGATCCGGTGTTTCAGACATAAATGCAGTTTCAACATCAAAAATGAACATTTTTAATAATTATTGTTACTTAAATATAGATAAAGAGCAGAGCATTAAATAACAAAGATCCAATTGAGAAGAGTGCGCTCCCTGAGTATATTCACATGGGTTATTCCAACTTCCCAAGACTTAAAACTAAGGAGACAAAAACAACGAATTCTAAAAATTTACGAGTAACCAAACAGAGCAACTATGGCACCATGCCAGAAAGAAAGTTGAAATGAAAAAGGGGCACAAAAGAAAAAAACCCTAAAAGTCCGAGACAGAAAGTAATAATATAACAGCGTTATCCAGAACAGACAGAGAACAGAAAGAAACAAGGAAAAAGATTCAGTACCTGAGTGAGAAATGAGAATGCAATTACGAAGAGGAACAGTGAAACCCTAGATAGAGTCTGCAGCAGAGAGAGGAGAAGAAAAAATTGTAGTATTTGTTCTGATCTTTTTTATTATTATTTGAGAACTTTGATGACGATTGGTTAGAGTTAGAGCCCTTTATGGTGGCACTGGTTTCTGATGTAGCGGCGAAAAAATAAAAATTAACCTAATGTTGGATCGAATTTTTCCATTAAAAGAAAAATATACGGATAAGGTAAGCGTGCGTTTAGAAAATTGGAGGGAAATGATGAAAAATTCAGTGAATCCAATCAAGCTTTTAAAATGCTCACATTGAATTGAAAACCAGAAGCGTGAATTTTCCGCTTCATCTCCACTTTATTTATGTCAGATGACATCTATAACCTCATCTTGCCGTTATATTTACGTTTCTCGGGTGACTGACGTCATTCACTCACAAATTGTGGCTGTGAAATTATGACACTTATTGAACCATCGTGTCTTATATTTTTTTGGTCTTTAACATTAATATTTATAATATGGGTTTTATAAAATTAAAAAAAAAAATTTTATCATAAACATGTTTTTTGTCTTTACAACACCAGATTATTCTATGGTAAGAAATATAAAACTCTTACAGTATTTAAAATATTTCATTTTATCCGTGAACTATACAGCGCCGACTGTCAACATAATATTTTGTGACACTTAAAACAAAAAAAATGAACCATCGTGTCTCTGTATATTTTACACTATTCTAACACGTTTTGAAACATAAAACTCTTTAAAATTTCATTATATATTATATAAAAATGATTAATGTTTTATCAAAATAATATAATACAAATTTAAAATAGATACAAAATAAATTTCATAAAAGTGTATAAGAGATTTTTAATTTAAAAAATAATAAATATTTACATGTTATGTTTCTTTGTAAAATGATACGTATTATAAATTTAATTTTTTATTTTGTTAAATTTTTTATTATTAAATATAATATACACTACATAAATGTAAAATATTATTTAATATCACAATGTGTTGTCAAAATTTAATATTTTTTTTAAATTGATATATTAGAATGTTATATCGTGTCATATTTCATATCTCGTATCAGTATCGATCGAGGATAAATTTTTTTTTTTTTGAAAGTCGATCTGTTGAATCTCCAATTCCACGGCTATCAAATTGAGGAAGGGCCTAAAAATCAACAATTTGGTGGTTTTTTATACTCTCTTCTCATTTTTTTAAAATGTTTAATTATGATTTAAATATCCAAATAATTATTTTAAAAATGCCATAAAAAAGAAGAATAATTAGGTTAGTGAAATAACTCACATGCAAATACGGTTAATATTTTAAAATAGGAGAATATGTTTCTCATGTTTTATAAAATAAAATATTTTAGTAAGAGGAATGTTATACTTACAACTTTTTTTTACAACCTCTTACAATCATATCTTATCACCGTTGATTTCTGTCAATCAATGGTTATCATTTATTATGAATTAATAATTATTAATTCGTTTAATTTGCTAAAATGATAATCGTTGATTGTCAGAAATCAACGGTAATAAGATATGACTGTAAGAGGTTGTAAAAAATATTGTAAGTATAATCTTCCTCCTTAAATAATACATAAAAATATGGGTGGAACCCGCTAAAAGAAAAGAGAGAAGAAAAGAAATAGATCCTATGCACTTTTTTTCTTTTAATATAACATATCCTATCAATTTCTTATATGCGCATTATATAAAATATAACTCATTATCTCTTATAAAATTTTAAGTTTCACCGTGTCCCACATTGGCCCTATACAAAGCTGATAGGATAGAATCACATGAGGAGTGTAAGGGAAAAAAAGAAATAGGGAATGACAGAGCTGCTATCATAAAGTTCAAAAATATTGCAGCGAGGAATGGAAGTTCAAAGATACGGAGCAGTAGTCAGAAAATTCCGTGTGAAACTTCTTCATATTAAAATGATGCACGGTCTCATCTATCTGTGTTAAGAAATTATATAAGATTTGATTAATTATTAATTAAATAATGATAGTAAAAATTGAACTTGTAAAACTCTAATATTATGTAAAGAATTAATTCAAGCAAAAAAATTTAAGTTGTTGGATGAAATTACATTAAGAATTTTATATATCTCTAATATTTTTTCATTTCGAGAAAAAGAAAATAAAACTTCTTCACATGCCACATGGTTTCTCAGTACCATTTTGCAGGCATTCGAGTCCATGCTTACTTTTCATGGTTCCCAACATATTCTGTCTCAACATAAGATGAAAAAGGCCACGACAACGAGACAAGATAGAATGACTAGTACAGTAAGTAGTACAGATAATCACTTTACGGAAGCTAAATATCTGAGTATATAGCGGCAATATTCATAGAATCTTATTTATTGGAGATTGTTAATTGGTTTAGATATTAGGAGTTTAGATATTGGAGATTGTTAGGATCTTAGAGATTCTGTTTGTAATTATAGATAATATTTGTTTAGGAGTTTAGATATTGGAGATTGTTAGGATCTTAGAGATTCTGTTTGTAATTAGGAGTTTAGATATTGGAGATTGTTAGGATCTTAGAGATTCTGTTTGTAAGAGTACGTAGCCTTTGTATTGGTTTGCCTATTTAAAGGCTTCTTTTGAATATAATAGAAACACAATCAAAATACCAAGTTTATTTTGGTATCAGAGCCTTCCTGATAAACCACGCTTTCCGTAAAGTTTGTGTAGACAAGTGTGAAAGCTAGCCCTACGAGTATGGCCAAAGAAGGAGCCAGCAAGTTGAAGCCGTCGGACCCGGCGTCCCCGTATCACCTGGCAAACTCAGATAGCCCAGGCATTTTGCTTACAACTGTATTGCTGCGCGGAGAGGCCAACTACGAAAATTGGGCTAAGCTCATGAAAAACGCACTTAAGGCCAAAAATAAGTTGGGATTCATAACCGGAGTCGTGAAGAAACCAGACGAGGAAGACGCAGAAGAATGGCGAGCTTGGGAGATGTGTAACTCGATGATCAATGGCTGGATACACAACACCATTGACCCAAAGCTCCAACCATTCATCAAATGCTTTGATGAGGTGAAGGATCTTTGGGACGACCTAAAAGAAAGGTATGCTGTGGAAAATTTCTCCCGTCAGTACCAGCTCAAAACGAGTTTGGCTAATATAAAACAACTTGGCAGCAGTGTGGGAGAATACTACACAAAGCTGCGAGGAATATGGGACGAGCTTGAAGGGAGCAAAGCTCGCAAGGCGTGTGCATGTGGAGATAAATGTGCATACGCGAAGGAGACTGAAGAAGAGAGGGAACATGACCGAGTCTACCAATTTCTTATGGGTTTGGACGAAACCATATTTGGCAACTTACGGTCACAAATATTGAATAGCTCGCCCCTGCCTTCTGTGAACAAAGTGTATGCCACGGTTACGCAAGAAGAAACTCACCGTAACATAGCGCGTAATCAAGAAGAAAGAGCGAACGTGGTGGGCTATGCATCGCGTGTTGAATCCAAGGAGAAGATGGAGAAAACAGTGCAACGTGTGCCCTTTGAGAAACAGACTGAACGGCAACGTGTGCCATTTGAGAAACAGACTGAACGGTTCCCATGTCCTCACTGTGGAAAAACTAACCACGATCCTTCCAAGTGCTGGAATATCATTGGATTCCCACCAAATAGAACCGGTGGACGAGGGCGAGGAAGAGGACGTTCGGGGGGACGTTATATGCAGGAGCATGCGCATGCAGCGGTGACTTGGGATAACAACCAACGTGTGATGTCTCAGCCATCTGACACCCCGCAGCAGGTCACTACAAACTCGATGCTGACACCAGAAATTGTCAACAAGTTGATGGCACTGATCGATCAACCACGGTCATCAAGTGAAAAACTCTCTGGTAAGAACACTCATATCCAATAGCTTGTGGACAGTGGAGCCAGTGAAAAACTCTCTGGTAAGAACACTCATATCCAATGGCTTGTGGACAGTGGAGCCTCTCGTCACATGACAGGGTCCTTAAACCTTTTACAAAAAATCACAAATATTCAACCTTTGTGTGTAACCTTGCCAAACGGATCTGTCACGTGTGCAAAAAAGGAAGGAACTGTTGTACTTGATGGACAATTAGATCTGGAAAATGTGTTATATGTGCCTCAATTGAGATGTAACCTGATTTCCGTCTCGCAATTGTTGAAACACAACAGAAATATAGTGACGTTTACTGATAAAAGTTGTTCTTTGCAGGACCTAATGCTGAAGAGGGAGATTGGTTTGGGTGAACTTAGTGATGGAGTATATGTGTTTCAGTCCACGCGTGCTTCAGCTTCAACAGTTCGAGCAGGAAAATCTGTGGAGTTGTGGCATAACAGGCTAGGACACCCGTCATATCAAGCATTATCTTTGATTCCAGAATTTAATTTTGTTTTGAATAAAGATGCAATTAATAAGGCATGTGAAGTTTGTCAACGTGCCAAGCAAACTCGATCTGTGTTTCCTTTAAGCTATTCCCGAAGTAAGGATTGTTTTCATTTAGTGCATTGTGATACTTGGGGACCTTACAAGACTTCTTCTTTCTCGGGTGCTCATTATTTTTTAACTATTGTGGATGATTTTAGTAGGAGTTTGTGGGTATATATGATGGCAGACAAAAGTGAAACTTACGATCGAGTAAGTAAATTCCTAGCTATGGTAACTAATCAATTTGGTAAGAGTGTGAAAACAATACGTTTTGATAATGGGACGGAATTCAAATCCAATAAAATAATGAGGCTCCTTAGTGAGAAAGGAATTTTGCAGCAAACCACGTGTGTCTATACACCACAGCAGAATGGTAGGGTAGAAAGGAGACATAGACATATACTTAATGTGGCAAGAGCATTGGTCTTTCATGCAGGTATGCCAGTTGAATTCTGGGAAGAAAGCGTCCTCACTGCAGCGCATTTGATCAACAGAACACCCACAAAAATCCTTCAAGGAAAGTCACCTCATGAAGTACTAAATGGAGAAGCACCAGATTACAGTACCTTGCGCACATTTGGATGCTTGTGCTATGCTAACACCCGACCCAAACCTCATGACAAATTTGCCTCACGGTCACGACGTTGTGCCTTCATTGGGTATCCCACTGGACAAAAAGGTTGGAGATTGCTGGATTTGGAAACACAAGAACGATTTGTATCAAGGGATGTTACCTTTCAAGAAAATATATTCCCATTTCAAGCCAAACCAAGAGATGAGCCTGTGCCTAACTCACCTCCAGCACAACCCGCAATCGACAAGGAGACTATGGTGAGAGAACAACCTTCTGAACTTCCAATTCTTGAGGAACCAGTTTCGGAGGAAAGGGGGAGTGACTCTCGTTTGGAAAAAAGTCCTGATA